>JAQGCY010000017.1:0-44971 GCA_034700645.1 Xenylla mediterranea | reverse complement strand
AAAACAAAAATTTAAAAACAAATATTTTTTTGTCTTTAATTATGTACTCGGACTCGTCATTTTAGGAGTTTATAAATCTTAGTTAAAACTTCATCTCAATAAGGCAACAATAACAACAATCACTTTGCTCTTTCCATTTTTCAGAAATACATTGAGTTGAAATCTGCCAAGCAACTAGATAGGAAAATTATAGCTGAAGAAAGACAAAAAGCTCATAAATTGGCCAAAAAATTAACGGCAATGGAAAAGGTTAACAATTCTTTAAATGAGGTAAGAAAGGAAAAATTGTCAAAGGATATCTTTAAATTCATTGTTGAGAAGAGAAGGCTTAATTACACTGATTCTTATCAACTTTATGACTCAAGATTAATCCACGTTTTTTTTCATTTGTTACAGCAAAATGGCAGAATCAAAGAAGTAGAAAGTCAAAACAAGCATTACAAGAAAAAGTTAGCAGCAGTTAAGCTTGAAATGAGCGGATTGAAAAAATTTGGTAACGTTTGGAAAAGATGGAACTCTGCAGTTTCAAATATGGAGAATTTGCTTAGAGAAACAAGAGTTATTGTAAGTAAACTAAACAAAACTTAAAGTTGGTTGGCGTTGGATTTTAGACAGATGAGGTAGTCTCATTAAATATCCCCAGAATCATAAACCCTAACTTAATCAAATGAAATAATTGAGGTTATTTAATGAGGCTATCACATTGCCTAAATCCTACCGAAAGGTTTGACCTGTTTTAATTTTCTGTCATACTCCTTCCTATTATTCTATACAGGATGTGGAGTAAGATACAGACGGTGATGTTGAACCTCAAAATCAAGATTAGTTGTAGAGTAGATTAGTATAAGCGCATCAACAAAATTTTCGTAAAAATTCCAATTTTTTTTGAATTTCTTAAATTTAAGTTTTTAAAGAAGTAACATATATAGGTTTTGTAGATTAATTAAATCGGCAAGCGTCCCCAAGCAAAATGCTTTTAAATACGAGGAAAAGGGCCAAAACAAAAAAAATGACTATATGGAAAATATTAAGTGCATACAATAGTTTAGCCGAAACACACGGAAAGACTTGATGTTCATAATGTATTTTTCGTGCAGATTTGTTACTGTAGAACACTAGATTTCGATGGGTTGAATGGAAAAAGATTTTATAGAGCTGTGATACATAACAATACAAATTATATTATCAATTAGATTAGATAAGCTAAACCGGACTTTTTTTACTTGTTCCACTAACTACTTATGAGTTTTCTGAGCTTTAATAAACTATAAATAAATTAGAGTATACCTAATCCAGGTGGCTAAGAATGTGTGTTTTCATTTTTTGGACAATTTGTAATTATTTTATGTAAATTGGAACAGTTGCAATTGGTGACGACATGCAATTATTGTAGTTTCTTATTGTTTCTGATTCCACCCTAGAACACTCATAATACTAAATACTGTCATGAAATTGTTACTGTTAGTTCTTGAGCCAATATTCAAATTGAGAGTCCAGTCAGAAATGGAAAGAACTTCTCCAGACCCTTAAGCTTTAACTTTCTCGAAGTAGTTTGTTTCTCTGAGTGAGCCTATTTTCTTTTGGAAATGAAGTCAAAATCTAATAAGTATGGCTTTGTCCAAAGTGTAATTGGATTTACAAATTCTAAATCAAGAAGACCACGGTTCATGTTTGTCATTGGAATTGTTGGATTTTTGTCTTTATGGGTTTTCTTCCAAGTATTCTATTTGCGAGAAGCTATGAATACTGTGATTATTTTGGACACAGAGGAAGACCTTGTAAATATAAATGGAACTTATCGTTGGAATGTAGAGGATGGATGGAAGTATTTTGCTAGTCCTAAACACTCTCCTTATCATCAAATTCTTGGGAATGATCAAGATGTACCTGGGTTCTGGGCATGGACAGCAAATGGCGATAGTTCTGAACATAACTACATCCAACTGGAGCACTTCCAAGTTTCCGATGGTTTAACTTCAATGGACCCAGTTCTGCTGGGAATTCGATTGTTAGTCCAGGGAAAGACCAAAGTTCAAGTTGCATTTGAGATAGGAAGTGATACAGAGTTTAAATATATTGAGCCCACAGCCACATCTTCGTCTCCTCAAAGTGACAATCAAGATGAGCCAAGTACAAAATCCCAATTATGTGTTGAGCTACTTGCTCCTCAAATTAACGGAGGCAGAATTAATTCCGTAAGTTTATTTATAACCACTTCCAGCAACCGCAGTTCCGAATTGTATTTATAAAATGTCTTTATACATTGTCCTATAGATCAAAATTAGTCCATATTTCTCAAAAGAGTCAGATTCTGCAAGTGATCTCACAATAATTGACAAAATCCTCATTACAACGGGAGAACTAGAAACGAATAAGCAATTGATGTATACACTCATTCCTACGGGTTGGTGCTCAAAGTCAAAACATTTTCTCAAGCATCTCTACGCTTAAATATTTTAAATATGTACTAAGTTATTCAATTTAATGTAAGTTGTCACAAATAATGCAGTTAAGCGACTGAAATACTGTGCAATTGGGTTCCGTATAGATTTAGATTAATATGTGTATTTTCGCGTGGCATTTATAATTATGTATATACCAAAGAGATAACAATGATAGAGAGGAACAAAGGTTAAAGAGATAACAAAGAGGATCATTGTTATCTCTTTGGTATATACACAGTTTCGTTGTCTGTACAAATTGATAAAGTAGGTAGAATTTAAAGTTCTTAGCTAATAAAAATGTTCAAATTCAAAAGCAATGAAGTAATTTAGGAATAATACAATTACATTTTAATTTAAACTCACTGATTTTATTTTATTTTGAAGTTACTTCAATAGAGTAGTATTAAGTGTTAAATGAATTATTTAAAAATGTAATGCTTCTTTTTCTTCCTCTCCAAAATTAGCCACCATCCCCTTCAACTCATCATCATCAACTTTAGATCGTTCAGATTGGGTATCCGATCCATCTCCATGTTCCTGGTCAATTTGAACCACCGTTACAGTATTGCTCCTTACATTAACGTTGATACGATCTTCCAATTCATCAATTAAGTCCACCTTGGTTTTCAACACTTCACGGATTTGATCAAGCTCCTGACGTAAATGTGTTAAGGTGTTCTCATATTCCATTGTTCGGAATTGTAAAAGTTGGTACTCTTCACTAAAATCGTTTTGCAACTCCTCAACTTTGTCTCGGAGCTCAGCATTTTCTTCGAGCAAAACTTCATGAAGCTCAATCCATTGATCCACTTGTGATTCTAAAATTTGATTTTTTGATTTATAAGTTGCGGCCTCTTCTTTTCCGATGTTGATAATTTTCCGAAGCCGAGCAAATTCTTGTTTATCCTTAGCCCGAAGTAAACAAATCGGGTCATTAGCATTTCTCACATTCCAAAAAAGTAATTTATCTCGTAACCAACGAAGGAATTTCAATAAGTTGGATGATTGGATTCGGAATCGAATGGTTGCTGGTGGAATTTCTGGAACTTCAGTTTCTGATGATGTTAGGTCGAGTGTAGTTGGAAGGATTTTTGAGGATTTCTTGGCAAAGGGATTGAACTTGGAGTTCATTAAGCCGTCAGAAGAAAATACAGATTTCAAATTATTCATTTTCTCAGACTTTTTTCGATTGCAACTTGCTTTTGGATCTGAGAAGTGTCAGTTATGGAGATCTTGGTAGAAATGAAATACTTTCATCAAAAATATGAAATGTTCAAACTCAAGCATTTGCTACCCTAACAATGAGTGCCGGTTCGTTTACTTGGTAACAACGCAACAAGTTCAATTATTCCGATTAGTCTATAAGGAAAGTGGTAGTGATTTATTGAATTGAGTTTCTAATCTAAAACCGTCAAATGCATTATTAACAGTACGTTAGTAAATATTAGTCAAATATTTAGAGAATTATGCTAATCAGTATGCTGTTCTTGTTTTGCCCCGTCCTACGAGAATTCAACTATTGTTCTACGAGCAGTCAACTAGAGTCCTACGAGAATTCTACCCCGATTTAAACACAAGTATAATATGAACTGATAATTCTGTTAGTACGCCTAGCGTTGTTAATACAAGTTTTTTATCCATATAGAAAAAGTTTCCTAAAGGAATTTTAATTGGTCTAAATGATTTTCCAATTCTTCGAAACTTTTCGGAATCAATAACAATTATCTTCCATGATGTTAATACTCGTACACTATTTTCATGAACTTCAGAACAATATGCCACATATGAAAAACAAAGAATAAAGAACAACAATGCAAGGAACCCAGTTTGTGGATTTGTATATACAATTGCTTGAGATAAATTGAGGACAGACAGAAGTATAAGGTTAACATGCATAATTAAACCAAATGCTCCATAAGTTGTTAGCATTTGTGATTGAAGTATTAGTAAGGCTTTGTAACATTTGACAAAGCTAATGGAATCCAACATTCTAAAAAATAATGAAAACTGTTGAGTTAGGTCAGGTTTAACATTTTGAAATTTCACTTACAAAAGTGTTCGAATTATGCCAGTTATTTCCCTTACATAACATAGAATTACAGACAAATGAAATAATGCTTGAAATACAAAGAATCCAAATATCCATAATTCAATTAAAAAACACAAAAATTTGATTCCCAAATTCAATTCTAAAGGTTTTGAAAAGAAAGATGTCAAAGTTCCAGGAAATAATGGATTTGTGAGATTTTGTGTCGCAAGCATTAAAACTTCAACTGTTGCGAGTAAAGTTGCAGATTGGATAATGTAAAGTACTTTTAAATTGTCACATTTGGAATCTATTAATTTAGATGCAAATGAAGATCTTATTCGAATTAATTAAGATCAATTTTACCAACCTGAATATTTTCGTAAAACTTGTAAAAAGTTTCTTAATGTGAAAAATAATTGTTCCCAATTCTTTAAAGTTCCTGACAATGAAATTAAGATCAAAGTGCTTAATCTTACAGCTGTATAAAAAGCCCGAAGTTTAATACTTCCTGGAATTTGATCGTTCAACATGACATCAATTGATCTTTGGATCATTGCGGAAAATATAACCAAAGAAATTCCAAAACTGGTTAAATATATAACTTTTATGTAAGACTTTCCTTGCTTGATTGAATTTTGCCTTTTAGAAATGTAACATGGGAGGATATGGAAAGTATGACCAAAGTTGATCATCCTGATCAAGTAACGAATTACAGGATTATATTTGTATTGAGGAGACATTTCTTTGAAACTGAATTAAGATTACAGTCAGTGCAGTAAATGTCTAAAACATAGCAATATTTTTTGATAAGATGTCCTCCAAAGTATTTATCATTATTAACATTGAAATATTTTGTAAAGTAAACATATTTTGGTTCTCTGAGTAAGTTAGTTATATATCACAAACATCTATTCTCGTTTCCAATTCGATTAATTCTGACTTCTAATATTAAAATAGACCATTGTTCGCATGAATTGATTAATTTATACGATATTTAGATTCATAGCTTGAGCTTTAATTGAATATACGAGTATAATACATAGTCATAATGAATAAGCTATGCTACAATTATAAACACCTCATCAACATAATGTAACATCAACCAGGAAAAAATAGATAAATAAATAATATTAATTTACGAAACGCTCAAGAAATCGATAGGTTTGTTTGTTTCATTTCTAGAAAAAATATGAGGCTTCCTTACAGAAAATAATTTAAAAATTTAATTTACTTAAATAAATTCAAGGAACGCAACTGCATTAGTTAGACCAAGAGCAGCTAACTCGGTGTATTCATGCTTATTAATTTTCTTCCATTTCTTCCATCGTTTTAGTCCTTTATAAATTTCAATCCGGAGTTTTTGAATTTCTGGATCCAGATCAGGATCAAATGAATGGAATGGGACAGGTTCGGGTTGTTTATACTCCAAAGGTGGTCCTTTTCTGGAAATAAGCAGGCATGATAGAAAGTAAAAGAATGCGACAATACGTAAGAGAAAGTTTTGTTCAGTTTCACTTACGGCTGATGATGGTGATGAGAATGCTTGTGCTTCGATTCTTTTGTTTTTGTTACAGTCAATTGAAAAGGCCATAAAAATCTGGCCTTTTGGGATTTTTCGCTTGGATTTGAATCTTCACTACCCATTCTTTCCAGAATTGTATCCGAGTCTTCGCTATCTTCTGCTAAAAATTCTACGTCATATTTATGATCTTCCTCTACTTTCATTTTTGCCTTTTTCTGTTTTGGAAGAAATCTGAGATTTCTTTTAGTTTCTTCATCTTCCTCATATGCTGGAGGAGGTTTGGCAGTTAAGTTTCTTTTATTAAGAGTTATTTCAGAGATCTAAATTCGATGATTATATTAGTATTATGAGTACAAAAAACGTAAAAACATTAGGATTGTAATAATGTTTAGCATATAAAAACATGAATTGCGTGAGCGTAAAGGAATTAAGGTTAGCTATACTATATTGAACAGAATAAGGAAAGTAGGTTACTTTTACTTTATGAAAAATATATTCTGCTTTCCAAATATTACTAAATTCACTAAAAATAACCACATACCTCTGGACTTGATTTTTTATCATCATTAGTTTCATCACTCGCTGGAATTCCAGATCTTCTTCGAATTTGGAACTGTTGATGATCAAAAAGTTGACGATTTGATGTTGGTTCCAGAGAAGACGAAGACTCTTCAGAGGCCTGAAGTAAAACTATTGGTATGTAATGTCTCCTAATTGATCCCGATAATACGGAAACTGTTGCTATTGACAGGTAAAACAGAAAAAATACTTGGATTGACCTACCCATGTTTGCACATTGCCAAATAAATTATATTTGAATCAACTTTGAATTCACTCTCGACTTGAAACAATAACAAAACCTTCCGTATGCACACATGACACGGCTAAACCTAAACCGGTTTTTATGCTGCGATTGATCTTGACGCATCAAGCATCAGTCAGACAAAGGATAAATACAATACGTTATTCGCAATCTGTAGTTGTAAATACGGATGAAGCGTTAGGATTAGAAAATAAAAGTGCAAGTGACATTCCAAACTCATTTACTCGCTCTTACTTTATGACATACATTTGCAAAATTTGTAATAAATATTTAGAATATTTTTTTCATTTTTACCCTTCATACGTAGCAAATCATACAAGTTTTCACAAATACAGAGTACAACAAAGCTTCATTATCTGATCTGAACTTTATGTTACAGATCTGTAGAACAACCAATGTTTTGATTGTAAACTATGCTTTTAATCAATTTAGTAATTCAAGCCGGTATTTATAAAATAATGCTTTGCTAAAACGAAATGAGACTGCCGGATTCATTTAGGTCTGTTTCTAAAAGTATATTTTCCTTGCATGCCACAATCAAAAATAATGTAACCTAATTAGAGTTACTCGCATTACAGTATTCGGATGATTGTTTTCTAGCCTTGTTAATAGGTATTCTACTAAGAAGTAAGAATGATATTTTTGTTCATTGGCTACTTTACTAATTTCATTGGTTTAACTTTTAATCAAACATAAGAATTAAAACATTAGTTTCAACCTTTAGTCAATGTTATGTGAATAATTTTGGAGGACTTAAATAGGATAAAAAAAATAAATAAAGGATATAAAAATTTCTCATCCTTCAAATCCAAATATCATGCTACACATATACTATCCTATAATGATCGTTCTCGCTAAGAATTTTAATCTAATCCTTCCTTTGATAAAAGAACGACGAAAGTGATAGAGCATAAAAAATCTATTAGTTAAACCTTAAACGTAAAAGCTTTATCATAAACGTTGCTCGCAATTACGAAAATGCGTACAATAATTCTAAAAATTCAAGTGTTCTTATTAGTGTTTTTGTCAGTTCTTTTGTACTCAACTGGAAAGGATTTTAAATCCAATTCAAATCAAGATTTTTCTGAGCTCCAGGTTTGATAATTAGCATTCTTTTTTCAAAACATTTTGGTATGCTAACTTTTACTTTACTTACAGTCCTCAAGCTTAATTGATTCGTCGATTGCAACTCCGAAGCAAAATACGAGTAGGACCAAGAGTTTCGGTTAGTTTTCATTTGTTTGTTAATTTTCCGCATGTTAAATGTAAACTTTTTGCTCATAACAGAAGCAGATCTAGATCAAATTAAACATTTCCAAATCTCACATGCTCTCTCAATCGAAAAAATGTCCAACATAAGAGTAGCATTTCACTTTGATTGATTAGCAGAAGACTGTAGTTGGACGTGGACACATCGAGGCAGAAAACATAGCAGCAGCAGAGAAACAACATTTTTAATGCATGTAATTAGGAAGAGAAAAAAATGACTTATTATAAATAGAGTGTTCTAGTCTTTGAATAAAAATTCCTGTGATTTTCATCAAACGAAAAGCTAAAATTCTTGTACAAACAGTTTAACTATTTACGAAGTTATAAAGTTACTTCATTGCATATATGTAATTGAATCAACTGCTAAAAAATTAAATGTCAAAAGGCTTTGAAGTAAATGGAAATCTTAAGTTTAATTTCTAAAATGTTTCTTACATCCTGAATATCAGTAATTTTCCAGCACAAACATCCTATTCATTTTAAATGAGATCAAAATAACTTTAGCTATTTATTTCGAACATTCATAAATTCAAATTGGAACAAATGCTTTCAAGTACATAGTAATAATATATTGCTCAAAATATAGGTAATTTAGGGTTGTATTTGATTTCGTTTCGAGCGACAAAAATAGTAAAAGCAAAAGTAAATGAGAAATCAAGAGTCAAAGGAATGTTAGAAGTAACAGTAAACTAGTAAGTAAGATTAAACAAATATATAAAAAATAAATTATTAATTATAACACTAAGTTAACTCAGATTCTAAAAACATAAGATAGACTAAAACCTAAGAAGGAATGGACTAACACAGTTAAAATTGTTTGAGTCAGTTTTTGAGAAGAACAAACTAAATTGTCACGATGATGATGGAATACTTGGTACATGTTCAACTGATCATCGTTGCATTCCTACAGCACAAGGAACAAAAAGAAAAATCAAGGAATGTTTATAAAATGCATACATAGCAGAGATACGAAGATTTCAAACTTACACCACACATGTCTTCACAGGCCGGACATCGAATTCCACCGTGATGTAACCATCCATGAGCTTCTAATTGAATGGATAATTCTTGTCCTTTGTATTTGCATGTAAATGTATGGTTGGTAACCTGATAAAAAGAATAATGAAATGTTAGCTTGCTTCAGGTAAAACAGTCAACATTATGGGCAAACAGAAACATAGAATTCGAAATGAGATGTGCTCCTTTGAAACTTGGTTTTTGGTGAGACTCTACTTACCCTGATTTTTAAATAACCATCTGAACACTCATATTTATAACACCCTGAGCCCCAATGTTGCCAATGACGTTTTTGATGGCAAGATCTTTCTTCCCAATCTCTTGTATGATAAAAACATTTAGAACCTTCACCATATTCTTCAAGCGCAAAATTCTTATCTGGATCTAGGGTAAAAACATTTTTTGAATATATTGATGCATACTGTAAGTTCTAGGTGTGATTTACCTGGATTATTTTCTTCGTAATAACAATGACTTCCCCTTATCACAACATTATTAGCTCTCCATGTGAATTCTTGAACATATGGACAATAATCCGCTAGACTAACTGAGCCCCCATAAAATGACATTGCTGTAGCACTACTACTAGTCCCTAGAGTTTTGTTGTCAAAATTCTAAAAGAAAAATGTTAACTGTTAACATATTCAAAACGCTGATTGCAATGTAAAACTTACCTGATAATGTGGAGGTAAGGGTGCAGGATATTTGACTAAATTACAAAGGGCAACTGAGCTATAATCATCTGTACACTGGGTTTCTAGAGGTTCTTGCTTAATTCTATTACAATATGGCAAAGGATTACTTCCTCTGGAAAGTAAAAAATCAATCGATTAAGATTCTTTCATAATATAAGCCACTCGTATTCAAACCTTTCTTTAATCCATTCCATGCAAGATTTCTTAACGAAATCACAGCCCAAGTCATTTCCCCATTCTAAATGTTGTGCCTTGTCATAGTCTGGCTTGTACCAACCCGTATCCTGCATCAGTGCTAGTGTAATTCGGGAATAAACTGGATTTTGTGTATGAGTTCCAGTCATTGCTTCATTCTAAACAATCCAAACAAATAAGTTATACCAATTCTCATCAATCTAACTTAAGATATCCATAATACCTCAAAAATTCGTTTTTCCCAATGAGTTAAAGCGGTGCCCTCTTCGCCTTGATCCTCAAGCTCAGCTCCTTCTAAATCATCACAACCAAAGTGGAGTCGTACTTCCTCAACTACCCTTGGCGTTACCATCATGCTCATATTCCTCGTTACAGAACCACTATTAACTTTCCAATCTTTCCGTTGAATTGTACGAATAGTAGAGTTACTCCATTGACGTGCTTGAATTCTTCAAGTTTGGAAATAAAAAAGAACATAATCATAACTATGAATATTAAATCAACGATTTTGATTTCAAATTAGCTCACTGTTCATTGAGCGGTGGCTTTCCCTTGGAATCCCTTGGTGTCAATGGATTTCCATCCTCATCTCGATAAAATGCAAAGAGAGAAACAGAAAATCCAAGAGCATGTAGAATCTCATGTTTGACTGTGGAAATTAGCGTATCCAATTCTTGTGGTTTGGTTGTAATGCTCTTGGGACATAAGTTGGCATGTCCTGCGATAGGTCTGTAAAATGTAACCAAACAAAAAATTGTGTATTCATCGCTTTGCATCGCTTGCCAGATTAAGATAAATTAGACTCATCATTTTATATTTGTTGTTCAACTGAACAAAACAAATAAAGCAAGAAAAATGAGATCCTAAATTTAGTATTTTACGTCACTTAAATTTAAGTACCTGTCAAGTGCAGACTCTTGTTGACAATGCGCTGCATATGCAACAGTTGAGCCTTGCTCACAACGCGGTGTTTGACGGGCAGAAACATAAAATACAAAGTCTGCATTTATTATTCCTCCTCCTGGTTTATGGATGTTTGAAACATGACAATTTCTTCCATTCTCATCACAGACTCGACACGCCTAAAATTGACATAATAAATACAAAAGTTTATTATTAAAAAACATCTTCCATTCAATTCATTCTCTAACGGTTCCAATCAAATAGAACAAATGGAATAATAGATCAGTTTTTGTGGAAACTCATTTCCCCTTCATTGTTAAAATTTGGAACTTTACATTATCAAATTAGCTTAACTGTATTTCCGTTGGAATTATTTAGGATTCTATAGACTTTTCAGTGTCATCTCTTTTACTCTTTATGTATGAGTTGACAGGTGTCTAATCAACAAGTTTCAAATTTTTTGTCTAATAATATTATGAACTTACATCTAAATGCTCTTCAGGAACTTGGACTTCACCACACATTGTTTTGGTTTCACATTCAATTCGGCAGTAGGGATACGGATCCCCACGTTGGTAGTATACTTGTTGCTGTGGACATCTCCTTCAAAAATTCACGATTTTTGTTGGTTTAAGTAATTGCCATGAATTAATTTATTCTGTTGCTTACCTGTTCAATAAGATTGGAGTTTCAGTCCTTCGGACCATTAGAGCATCTTCCCAATACTCTACAGCTTTGGGTAGAACTTCAGTCTAAATAATAAATTAATAAATCATAATAATAATGAACTAATCATGACAAATCATCTTAATCTCCAACAAATACAAAACAATCCCATGTTTAGTAAACACAAAAAATCAACAAAGCAATTGCATTGCTGGTATCCGTATGATGTCCAAAAAAAGTAAAAGTGACGACATAACATAGTCGTACAAAGCAAAAAATTATTTAAGTTAAATTAGTTCTGAATGACTTAACAGAATATAAATAAATTGTAATTAATTTTACAAAGTGGAGTTTGGGTTTGCTCATTCATAAATAATCAGTTATCACTTTCATGCTAAATTGCAACACGTACAAAAATACATATAATTTGATAACTTTCCATCGCTCAAATAAAACTGAAACTAAAAGTTAACATTAGATTAAGAAATTGAATTTATCATAATCATAAAAATAATGTCACATTTTGGTTACAAAAAAAAAACACAATAAACAAAAGCCCAAGACAAGAAAATTATATGAAAATGAAATGAATGAATAAATTTAGTTTATACCTGAATAATATCACGTTGTTCTTCGGTTAGGCTAAAAGAAAAAAGAAAAACAGTATTAAAAATTAAAATTAAGTGAAAAGTATGTAAAGAAAATACACTACGCTACGCTGGGATGATTGCGATGCTATGCTTAGGAAAACAAATTCAAAACTTTTTGATCTTATTGTTTTCTCCAGAATTTAGAATTTCCTATTTATTTATTGTTCTTTTAGTACTTTCTCCGCAATTCCAAAACTTTTCATTTTTCCATACAAACCCAAAGGCAGGACCCATGCATAAAATTTTCTTCGTTTTTCTTATTCTTCCATTCAATGATTTTACTTGTTAATTGAAAAGTTTGAGGAGTAATATCGTTAAAATAGAATTTTGTTTTAGTTTTTTGAAATAGGCCAGAAGAAAAGGAAACAAAAACTTTATTTTAAAGAGAAAATTTTATAAAAATTAACTTTGTTTTGTACATACATTTATTCATTTTTTATTCATGAGATTTTTTTTAGCTTCTTCGTATTTTGTATTTTTTATGTGTGCTTGAGTAGACAAGTAAAACAAAAAAACTTACTTGAGAACACTTTGATCATAATGTAAATGGATTCTAAGACGTTGATCAATACTTCGCTTTTTCATCACATGGTGTGGCTCTATAAATGCTCCATGAATTACCTATAAAATAAAATAAAATCAATGAGCCATACACAACAGTCTTATTATTAATGACATTCTTTCTTTCTCCAACATTATTAAAGCTTTGTCTGTCTCTGCTCTGTCTGACTTGGCGTTGGCTTTTATAAAATTAATCCCTCGTTGCAAAAACAACATCATTTTTCCATTTTACTTTGTTAAAACAATCAACTTCACTTTCTAACGCAAAAGTTATTTCTTATGTCTAAAAATTAGCCAGATGTTGTACATATATGTATACATCTAGAATTTCTTCATTGTTTTTGTTTCCATTAAAGATTTGTAAAAATAAATATAATTCCTTTTTATTTTATTCTACCGAAAACGAAATTACGAAAAGAAGCTTAAAATGATAAAATATATTTCAAAATCATTTTTTAAAGAATAAAGAAACATGTGTGCTATTTCTTCTAATCATTTGAGTAAACGATACCTAATGAAGGTCATTCATTAGAGCTTACGATTAGTGTTAGTGACTTGACTTTCATTTTTGAAGTAATTTTGTACTACCATAGGAAAAAACTGTTTCATTATCAAACATTTATTCGCTAAATTAATTCAAGGAATGAACTCAAACACGAGCTCAAAAAACGCAAACAAGCAAGCATACATACGTAAACCATCAGGCCATAAAGAAAGAAAGACTTGAATTTTCTCGTTCATTTAGCATGTACACAAAAATAAACATAATTGAACTTTAGCCTTAAAATAAAACGCCCAAATGACAAATAAAAATGATGACTTCAATTTACTTATCATTTCAACAAGAAAAAATTCTAATATTGTAAAACCCACTAACAATCAAATTAATGCAAATATCACAATTATTGTTCTTACTAATGAACTATTACAATCTAGTTTGTATCTTTATCTTTTATATTGTTTAAAAGCCGAAGAATAAGCTGAGCTCAACATCATCTCATCAAGCCGGCTAAATTCCCTTTGAAGAAATTTCACTTCATTGTATTTTGATCTAGATTAAGGCTTATGCTATCTAAGCTAGGCTATCAACAACGCCATTCTTTGCTTTGTAATTTTTTGCTAACAATGGAGTACAACATAGAATCAAGGAGAACGAGAAGGATAAATTTAAAAGATGCTTTCCAGCGAATAATCCTTTCGTTTTCTTTTCATTGATCAAGAAATCACAATAATCAGCATTCGGCAAGAACAAAGAATTCTTCTAACTTTTACGCCTTGAATAAGAAAAGGCTTGTTTAAAAATAGAAACAGCAGTTTAGAATTAGATAAGTGTTGTCACAATATCGGCTTAGTTAAATCTTCCTCGGTTCCATATATTATTTTAATGAATAAAATTTTAGCAGTTCTGTAATTAATCTGAGACTCGAGTGTCGACTTCAGATCATATTAAACAGCCATAAGAATTTGAGTAGGCTCTTTTAACATACATTTTTAAGTCTCTCGAGTCTCTGAAGTTATCAGAAAAATAAATCCTAGGAAGATTTAGACCGGCGCTAAATTCTTATAATTAACACCATAATGGATGTAATATACTCCGCTTACTTTAAAATGAATTATAAACTCAAACTGTAATTTATTACGTCCGTTAGCCAACACTATTGTAGGAAATTTGATACTAAAACTGGTGTTTGGTTTTTGTTTAGTCTACTTCTACTAGGCTGGGATGGATTTTGAATGGATGAGATTTTATTACATGCCGATTACGTGTGATAATAGTAAAATAATAACAATAATAAATCATTAGTATGAAAGTTAAGTTTTTAAACTGAATCATTTCATTTCTTTCTTACATTTTTACATAATCGTATTTTACGTTATCTCAGTTACATAACCTCATTAATCGTGTATAACACGGATTGGGGCTGATTGTGATTATTGGCATGTTGAGAATATGAATGAATTATAAATTTTTGCATTCCATTTCACTTTCCGCTTTATCAGATCCTTATTTTCTTCCACTATTATTATGATTAAATGAGTGAATGAATAGGAAATGCAATAGCAAGTCCTACTATGCACAAATTAAATGACAATTCTCTTAAACAATGGGTACAATCATAATTGTTTATGGTTTACTTGAGGTCTAAAATAATAGAAAGAACAAGTAAGTCTTAATTGTGCATTTGAAACTGACTTGAGTTTGGCATGGTACATTAGGACTAGGATTCGGAAAAATTGAGTGCAAACACAAGTCTTAATGGAACAAAAAATCAACCAAAAATACGTGACAATAAAAAGAATGTCCCTTACTGTCACTACATTCCGCATTGAATGAAACGAAAGTAAATATCTAAATTAAATTAAGTTATGTCTTATCTATTTTGCATTTTCGATTTCAGCATGGTTCCACTGAGACTGATTTGAGTTTACAAGGAAATAGTTCATTTCTCATACTATTGTAAATTTCTCACGAATGCACAATTTTGAATGCAATTGATGGGAGAGTATAAAAAAAAGTTTACTTTACTCGTCTCACTCTCAAAAATGCATCATGTTCATCATATTCATCATATTCATGTAGACGTAATATTCTCAGTTTAAATAGCAATTTTATTTTTGCACGATACTTGCATTCGCCGATTCGCTACATTGCAAATTGAACCCACAAACGAAACATTAACATGGTATCAAAGAATTGTATAATAACAACAAAATTAATCTGAGAACAACCTGTCACTTTTCAGCATTTGTATAAATCAAGCTTAATTGTTATGAAATAAATAAATTGTCTCTTCAACTTTACAACGCTTCTATTTTAAGGAATAACACAAATCATGTACACATTACATTAACCAAAAGAGACTTTAAATCTGTGTTTTTATGTCTTTTATGATTTTTTTTTAAATCGTAAAGATAATATGCAATCATCACATGTCTACTGCATTTACGATACATTAAAAACTAAAATACCATGAAACTAATTAACCGTAACCCTTAGAATGACTTTAAATCGAGAAAAATAGGTAAGAATTATTTTAAATATTGAATTGTGAAATGGTTTTATGATTCCTATTATGATTATGTAACTGAAATAGGATAAATGATAAACCTGATGTATTCCAAGGAAATGTAAATTTATGTGTAGGAGCAAGTAACTAGTAACTTTGATTTCAATTTGATCAGCTTAGAGCATTTAGTAATTCAATCCAAGCAAAAGTATGGGCAGGCAGGTTTTATTACAAGAGGAATAACAACCTTTAATCAAAAATTAATTTTGTGTTAGTGTTACTCAATATCACAAATCAATGCAATGCACAAGTTTATAGTTTATTGTTTTCCTAATTAAGTTTGCACATTTTCACTCACTACTGTTCTTGTTACAATTATCCCTTCGGCATCGTTCGTTTAGCATTTTATGCAAAACTAATTATAAGCTATAATTACAACAGTTGAGACATGAGAATTGAAATGATATTCGATATGGATTGGCTTGAGGTCTAAGTTCAAGTTGACTTAAGTTTGAAGTTACACATTTTTATTTTCTCAAAGAAAATCAAAAGGCGTGTAATCGTAATGTCTAATAAAGAAAAACACTGGAAAACTCAATCATTTTTAATGTATTAAATGTAAATCTGAACTGACATGACATGCTTACAAGTTGCATTGCAACAGACTGACAGGTCTAGGCCGTTTAAATTTATTTAAAAATCTAATCCCAATCCGACAAAGAGTGATTAGCAAAATTTGGTTAGAGTTTTTCATACTTTAATGTTTTATTGGTAAATGGTAAACATAATTAGTTTTTTTTTAGTTCAGGTGTTCTATTCTCACCACCATAACAAATCCTATTCATTCACTCAATCATCATTTTGAAGTTTTTTTGAGTAATTGTAGGGAGGGGCAATGGGGAATTAAAATTTGTTTTAATAAATTGATATATAACCATGTTACAATTACATGAATTACATCGCTTCCAAAATTCAATTACTCATCAAAAACTAAAATAATAATTAAAGTCTAAATCAATTAAGAAAAGAAAATGACTTTTTTTAATAAGGAAATCATGAGAAATAGCCCACACTTTTTTGTTAAATGAGTAGACAAGTTATTATTACACAGCAATTTAATTTCCACAAAAAGTTTGTGGACTTAGAAAAACGCTGTTTGTCCAAGTCCATCCAATCCATCTTCATTCATTTTAATAATCACAAGTTTACAACTTTATCTTCAACCTAAGGAATAAGCATGCATGTAACAAGTCTAAATTTTGTTCTAGATGTTCATAGTCATAGTCAAACCAAGTCAAGTCTCAAGGTTGATGAATATAAAAGTGTTTTAAATTGTCTTAAATAAAATTTTGATGAAATGATTTTTATCAGGTAGGTGCTCTATCTTTGCAATGTTTTGTATGTATAAGTATAATCCTTTCGATCATCATAATCATCATCGCTATACTATAAAATATACTCAACTTATTATTATTTCCTACTGTTTTATATTATTATGTAGGTAAGAAGAGCAGGAACAGAAACAGATAGGATAATATAAATAATGATAACTTTCTTAAGGATTTATATTTATTAAATAAAATGAAATGAATCCCGAGATCTGAGATCTACCATTCTAGTTGAGTCTTAATTTGAGTTGAGTACTTTAGAAGTATATGATTTGATATGGAATTGGAATCATCCCGTCACACTAGACTTCTTGCCAAAAAGGAATTGGAGCAATAACATGCATTTTTAAACTAAACTAAATCTAAATGTATATGTAATGTACTACTAAAGTAAATAATTCATTTCCACCACAGACTATTATTGCTCTTCAAATCTTCATACACAAAGTAATTTAACCTCATGACACTCAAGGCAATACTATAATTAATTCCTCTTCTCAAAATCTCAAATGAAAATTTCCGGCGTCTAAAAATCGATCTATCTACCATACTATCTATGTAATAATGCAGTCCAGCGCCTCTAAACTTCCAAACTAATGTAAATGTCCAGTCCACAAAATACAAATGAATTATCATGGAATTTTTTGGACAATTTTATTCCATCCATCCTAATCTAAAACCCTGAGCCATTTCTAAAGCATCCGTAATTTCTCAAGAAATTCCTATGTACAATAGTCAGTAACTATTTTCAAATTCATTCATTCAATCTTGGCGTTGGCTCCGTTCCGGAACCTTCTTGACTACACTAATGATAATGAAATTGAAATGAGTAATTCAACAAACATTTACATTAGCTTACCAGTTCCAGAGAACCAACCTGACCTGATCGAGGATGGACCTGACGCCAAGTCACAAGTATAACTATAAACATTGTATTTCTTTGTAAATAGCTAATCTCTTGTCTATTGCTATTCTATTGTATTTGCAATGCCTATTGGTATTGCGTAATTATTTAGAAATATCTAATAAGTCTTTCTTTCCTGGGATTTCATATAGATATAACTTCAAATTCGAATATGTACATAACATACGTAGTTAGCTAGTGATCAGATCAAGTGATTTGGGGATTTGGTTTGCAATTTTACATGATGATGATAGTAATGATTATGATACTATAATACTGATATTGGATATGATGACGAGTTTGATTGAGGATGAACATAAAGATAAAGTAAACAAAACAATGAAGAAATATTGATACTTTACTTTACTTTGAAATTGCATAAATAATATGAAATATGACTATGAAACAATACCGGCTTGGCTTGTGCGACTCGAATCCTTTTGATATTTGATATTCTAGACACTTATTTTTGGCATTTGCAGAAACTTAACGCAATGCATGAATAAATAGAGTAAAAAACGCAAAATCTGGAGTCTCGAGTGCAAATGTCAGGTATTAAATTACGAATTTTTAGGAAGTTTAAGAATAATTTGTTGTTTTGTTACCTCATGTGGCTTGGGATGAACATGATTACACGTGGGTCCATGTCCATGTCCATGTGGAGCTGGAGCATTTGCATTACTATTACGTTTATGATTATGGAAATGACTATTTTTGGAATGCTCAGGTAGTTGAAATTGTAATTGAATTTGTTGTGAATTAGCAGTGGCATTGGCACAATTAAATTGCAATTGTAGTAGGAATATTACTAATAAGACTAGGATTTCCAGACAGTAAGGTTTACTTCTAGGCAATGACATGGATATGGATAAAGGTAACAGTTTCTGTGTTTTCGTCCATCGGATTATTCTAGGACAATGAAAAATCGATGATGATAAATTGGAATTGAATTTATTATGATGATTATGTTCATGTTGGTGTTGATGTTGTGAATTATTGTCATTGCCAGGATTGTGAGTTTGATGATCTAGAAATGCCTGGGGCTGGGGCATTATTACAGTTGCCAAATTTTGATAGATGAGCTTTGGCTTTGAAATGTGTTGAAATTGTTGCAGATTTTGGCAATATTATGTATTAATGTAGGTTATTGGTTATTTGTGCTTAATTCTCATTTCTGACAGAAACTACTATTGTTTTAAAGATTTGGAATCCATTCAAAATACTTAAGTGTCAGCTTACGCACCACGAAATGACTAAAAATAATCGATTACTTGTATATTTATTGTCCGTCAACCCTGCAAATACAATGCAAATGCATTTTAAAATCACGTTATCACATAAATAACTAACTGTAAGTTCTAAGGACAATAAGAATTGAAATTCTATGAAAATGACTTGACTTGGCGTCCTATTCTATTGGGTTTGCAAAAAGCAATTGAATCAGAAACACAATTTGCAAAATCCAAATCTAATGCTAAACACAGAAGTTGAGAACCGCTGTTGTGTTCTCTTATGTTGAAGACAGCTGAGCTTGAGAGTTTGAGACATGTAATATTTTTCCCAAACCACAATCAAACTACATTCACTACAACTCAATTCCATAGATGGAACCAACCTTACGACTTAGACTTAACCATTGCGGTTAAACTTACGGAATCCCCAACCAATATCCAGACGCCATTGCGAATTGTGAAACTGTCAAAGTTAATTAATCGGAACTGTCTGAACCCGATTAAGCTCCATTTAAAGACTCTTAAAAGAATGAATTTGAAATAATCAATAACGGTTTGTCTATAGAAAAATAGCTACTGAATTGGATGCTTCAAACGTAAATAATTGATATGTAATTTTGCATAATACGCTGACACGTTATTCTTTCATTGCATTTGGATTCGTTCATTTCCAGTTTTCTCTAAACTTATCACAAAATGGAATTAATTTACAGCAGAACTGTTTCTTTCCTACCTAATCCAGACCTGATCATTAATTGCCAACATTTTAAATGAAATATGAAATAGCTAAACTTGTATCAATTCAGCTCATAATGATCAATGATTGTCTAATACAATTTTTTCCAAATCTCCAAACTTATGGGTTTGACATATAAATTAGTTAATCGCACTCAGTTCCTAAAAATTATGTACAAAGTTGTATTATGCCAATAACGAAAACGGATAGTTTGTACAGAATTGCACATTTACTCTTCATTGCATGTGTATCAATGTCCAATTCATAAAAGAACCAAATCCTCATAATAAATCAAAACTAGAATTTATAAATAAATTGGACGAAATGAAGTCAGCTTCATAGTATTGATATTGAATGATAGTTGCATTTAACACCCAAATTGGGTCATTTTAAGCTTTTTTAAACAATCTTATTTTATTAACATGCAACATTATACTTTAACACAAAATGTAATTAGAGATCGTATACATTAAAAAACTAATAAAATTAGTGAACTTTTAATTATAAAGCCTAATTTTAGTTCCACCAAATTGGAATGTTAACTGGTTGGGTGGAAAAATATCCAAAAGGTATGTCATCCATTCCATTCTATTATTTCCAAAAACCTAAATAGAGAAAAAAAAGTTTTATTTTGTATTTAGGAAAAATATGCTGGTATGCGAGCAAAGCATAATTAATTGCAACTCATACCTTCAGAGCTTTCTTAGTTGCTGGTGTCATCAGAGGTTTCAAAAGCCTGAGAAACGCTGGTAATAAAATTATTTATTAAAATACGGGCATATTTATTAAAATAATTTTAGTATAAAACACACTTACTTTCAAAAAACCTTGGAGCTAATAGTAAATAGTGGACACAAAAACAAGATAATTAACCAATTTAAGAAAAAAGATACAATAAAAATTAATAGCTACAACTTACTGTTTATTGCAACAATATGCCTGGCATGGTTTGGGTAATACATTTCATAATTATTCACTGCTTCGAAATAAATGGGGATACCTAGAACCAAATTGTTATAGTGAAATCCGCTGGCTAAATTTATCAAATTCTTTGTTTTATTGACATACAGAGAAGACATGCATGTTTTCTGGTATTGAATCCAGCCATGTCTAATAATATATCGATTTGTGACACGTTCATTGCTCTGGCTTGAGCAATTGTTTTTTCCAACATGTAATACAGATATATACGAAGTCCTGGTAAATCCCCATCTCGAACTGCTTTTCTTCCGTCCCATTCATTAATTGTTAGTTGAAGAGCTGAAAATAAGACCACAAAATCATGTCGTTTTGAGTTATCATTGGGAATGGAAATAAATTCAAAATTGTCGTTAGCGTTAGCTACCTGGTCTTCCTTCTTTATCAATGGCTTCTCCACTTTTGAATGGATAAATTGGTTCTAGTTTGAGCATATCCTTACTCTCCAACACCTTATCGACATTATTTTGTTCTCTCCACTCAACTGCCTGTGAATTTATTTTAAAATTGAAATTAGTTTTTATGAATAATTATGGATTCTTCATAATTTACCCTATGCAACATAGTCCGTGCTTCCGTCACATTTAGCTTTTTGGCTATAATTCACAGGAAAGTTCGTAAAAAATCAATTGAATTTAAATTAAAAAGAGAAGTTTAGAAAGCGTTTACTTATACTAACCTCTTAACCAATGAATTAAATATGCATCTTCATTTTGATATTTATTGTACACAATACTCCGAGCTAATGGCCTGAACTAAACCAATTGAATCACAATACAATAATAGTTTTATGGATTATAATATAACAATATATATAGCAATTAAACTAAAAATACCTTCTTCAATGCTTCTAATTCCTCTTGACTGTATACTTGGATTTCTTTCTTTGTAACATTTTTGTCTAATTTGTTACTAGTGTTCGTATTAGCGGACACAATGCTAAAAACAACTATTGTTTGTAAAATAACTACTAGTATTACTGTTGGCTTCATTATTTAATAATTATGTAATATATAATTTGACGTTGTTGAAGTTATTATAGGAAGACTAGAAGTAAGCATCAAAAAACTTGATTTCAATTGTTGTTCTTTTGCATGAATATGAATCATTAGAATTCCCAGTCCCATTTCCCATTAACATTCCCTTTCTTTACTTAAGTATTTATTAATGTATGTATCATCCAATCAACCAAAACAATTATAACTATAAGGAAACTGTACAAGAATCTTAAAAGGCTTAAACTTTTAAGCATGTATGTAATAATCAATTGTTTTATCCTTGTTGCACTTGCATTTGCATCAAGAAGGGATGATATAACCACATCGCCGCAATTGAAGATTTGATGAAAGGCAAGGTGGACCATTAGAAGATGAAAATTAGAAAGTTTGAAGTTAGATAATTTCACTTGTTTTGAGTTATATCATATTACTAAAGTAAGCTGCTTTGCATTCTTACAAACTCGCATTTTCAATCGCATTGCTTTGCCTTTGCCGTCTGTTTCGACTGCTTTTTTAAAAGAATATTTCTAGAATATGGTTTGGTTAGCAATTTCAAATTTACCTTAGCTTAATCAAGGGAAATCATGGGGCTTTAAAGTTCGATTTGCACTTTTGCTTAAATTGTTTCTTTAAAGTACCATCGGTGGCATAAATGGCACGTTCCTCCGTTGGCATTAAAGCATAGCCTAAGTATCTTCAATTCACATTTTATAAATGAATAATTTATCTCGTTTACGAATTTTTAATGCACGAGCATATCACTGATTGAAGTTTCGAGAAAAGAATAAGACCGGCATTATACCTAGAATGCTAATGCACTATCGACTCTTAATTAAACTAAAGTTAGCGCGTGTGAGTAAATTGAAATGCATATTCGATTCCATTACTCAGTCATACTTCTCCTAATTAATTTTCAAGAATGCGAGGGATACATTTGCCATTTCCGGATCGCAGAGGGATAAGGTAGTTTCAAGCGCATAACGTGCAGCAAATAATTATAAATTATGTGTTCAACCGCAATAATTAGAAGAAACCGACACTTCGTAAACCAAGGTCAAACATATTTCATATTAGTTAAAAATTATTTTTTTATTAGGACCAAGAAGAAATAACGGTAAAAAATTAACTATTATGTTGAAAATATTTTTCCAAGCATTTATTAGAAAAAAGAATGTTGTTTAACCTAACCTTTAATAATTTGTAAAAAATGTGCTATGCTATTATGAATAATTTAATAATATCTAACAAAACCATTTCTTGCATAAAAATCAAGATAGTTTTAGATTTTTATCGAGCCTAATTTTATCCATAAAATGGTATTTAAAAAAAATTTGAGCATTTTGAGTGAATATTTAAGCGAGTCGATTAAAAACTCGGCTACAGAAATAACTTTTTCGATTATTCCTTGGAATACGGCTTCTTTTTATTTAACTTTCTGGAGGTCAATGTTAAGCTCTCTAGGTTACTGTTTCATTTAATCAATTTCTTCAAAGCGTAAGCTTATTTGAAGGCGGAAGTGACACCAGTAGTTTTTCACAATGATATCAAGAACCACTTTGCGACCGCTTTTATCCTGTATAAAGTTTGGCGACACTATAAAATCATTACCATTTGGCTGGGATAGTTGTACTCAACGAGCAATTAGTAATCGCTACAAACTTACTAAGTCTGGGAAATATAAGAAAAAGCATATTTTGCTTGATTTTTGGTTACATTTCTACATTTATCACGCTATTGTTGAAATAATTTTTAATTCAACAATTGTTTGGGTTGTTAGTAGTCATGTTGTAGCTGGGGATACAAGTGCACCAGATATCATTGCAAGTATATTTTGGATAATATTAAGCGGAATTACATGTTGTATTAGATATGTATATCTCATTAGAGGGGAAGAACTTAAATTTCAACTTAATGGCTTATTATTTATCAATGAAAATTCCTGTAAGTTTTTAAGGTTAAAGAGTTTATTATGGTCGATTACTTAAACCACAATTACTAATTATTATAGATAAATATTTGGACATCAAATTGGATCCATTGGAAAAAGATGGTTTGGAGTTTTTCTCACAAATACTTCCACTATTTGCAGCTGGAACAATTGTCATAGCTTATTTTGGAAGTATTATTGCAATAGAAATTAATCTTCCTGGATTTCGATATCTAAATTTTGGTTCTACTTCAATTACAATAATGAGCATTACTGTGATTTTATTTGAATATATTTATGCATGGACAGCTATTTTAGTTTTTGTGTATATGATTCTATTTGCCGTACATTCAACAACAATATGGCAAGAAAAATTGTTGAAACAAATGTAAGATTAACTAAACTTAAAAATGTTTTGCTTTTCGAAATAGAAACTGAAATAATTTTTTGCACTTATCGTAGGGGATCGGCCAAAATTCTAATTTTAGATAGATTAAAAGAAAAAATCCACATATATTATCGTATTCAACAAGTACAGCAAGTCCTGACTTCAGAATCTTTAACAATTATGCATCATATTTTATTACCGATTGTTCAACTCATGATGATTATTTCTGTATTTTCAATCATTCGTTATCATATTAAATTCCATCCTTTATTTTCCCTACTCTTAATATGTGTAGGCCTATTTACATCCTTAATTATGAAACTAGGTATTGAAATGGCAGTAATTGTTACAGAGAATTCTGAGAAAATATCAAAAATTGGATTGAGTTGTGGTTGGGTAAGAACATTGGATAAGAAAAGATATAATTCTTATCGTACATTCAAATGGAAGATTGGGTCTCTATTTGTATTAACTAAAACAACATTTATAATAATTATTCATTCAATTGTAGTGTCAAGTGTTGTTAATTTACTTGTAATTATTCAGCATTAGCGATTAGCATTAACAAAACATAGCATCAAAAATGAAAATAAACTGATTAAGTGTGCAGGAAAAACTGCATTCTTCTGCTATAGTTAACATACGCTACGCAGTTAATTTCTTGTCCCAAAGTAATTGTGTAATTGGTTCAACAATTGGGAAAACGAAACAATTGCAACAATACAATTAGAATTTACAACAATTAATTCGCAAAGTTTTGTCTTCATAAGAGTGTCACAAGCTGAGGAAAAAACGGCGTCATTTTTTTCTATAGGGAAATGAAAGTTTATATATGGGAAATTCAAATGCAAAACCAAAACAAAATTCTTGAGACTTGACGTTGACAGAGTCCCTTAGACTTGACTGTGGACCAGTTTTTTGTGACCTATTAATTCTTTTGTGTTGACATTGCTCGTAAGAATAAATAATGCGAATTTCCAAAAACCCCAAAAAACGTCCCCCCACTTCCCCCTCCACCCCAAGCAAACCTGGATCAAAATCGAGAAAAAAACCAAGAAAAGCTCCAGATTCAGATGCTGAAGTCCCAATCCCAATCCCATCCTCAACCCCAAAATATACCCCACATATAAATATACCCCACGAACTTGATTTCAGCCCTGGCTCAACCCATTGCCTATTTTGCCTTGACCCCAATGTTCTACCCTCACAAAATATCTTAAATTTCAAAGATATTGAGGCCCTTTGTCATGTATTGAATTTGGGTGATATGATTGACTCAAGAACACTTTTTGCTGGTTCTTCATATTGTTCCAAATGTATTTCCGTTATACGTCATATTCATACGCTGCTGGAAGTGTTGGAAATTGAAAGGAAGTATATTGTGGGCCAACTGCTAGCAAATCATGGGGGCAATATGGCTATGGGGGTTGGGAATCTTAATACGACTGTTCCAGAAGGCTCAAGAGCACGAAGAAAAGCAACTCTAACTAATCGGAGTAAGAGGGATCACGATTTTGAGTACTGTAAGCCCTTAAAAACAAAGCAAACAATCAAAGCCAATGTTTAAATTGGATTTCTTATCATTTGTCATTGTCGCTCCTAAATTTCAGATGGAGAAGAAGTCGAGAGTTTAAATCGTTCAAAACAAGAAGATGTTGGACACTTTCTTTTTGGGAACAATGACAATAATCCCACGGTCAACGGTACTCGTGCAAGTTTATTGAGGACACTGGCTCAATATTCAGAACCAGTGTTAATTTATGATGATGAGCAGGTTAGTTTACATATCCAATCCAGGGACAAAAGACAAAAACTTGATACCTTGTATGTTGTCGATTTCCAATTGTAACAAAAAAATTTCTTTACAGATTCTGGGTTTGATTAATCTAGACGATGACACAGAAGATGATGATAAATCGTACCGTTCGAAACCTAGACCAAAATCAGTCAAACCCCAAAAACGACCATCAAGTACCAACACCACCTCAACATCAACTCAACGTGAATGCCCTACATGTGGTAAATTATTTACACGAAATTATCGTTATAAGGAACACTTGAAGAAACATATAAAGGAAAAACGTTATACTTGCACTGAATGTGACCAAGTAATCTTTGGACCTACAAATCTTAAATTACATATGGAAAATGAACATCAAATAGAACCACCAGAGGAAGTTCTTAGTTTGGCAACTTCTGCTGAAGAGTCCTCTACTCGTACCAGGAAATCGCTAAATCCTCCTGATCCTCGTCCATGTCCAGATCCAGAATGCAATGAAACCTTCTTAACTAAAAAGGAATTAAACAAGCACTGCTTAATTCATAAACCAAATTTTCGTAAGCGCTCGAAACCTGGGACAAGTGGAAAATTTATTTGTGGAGAATGTGGAGGAAAATTTACCAGAAGTACACATCTACGGAGGCATATGGTAAATCTAAAAGCTTGAATGCAGCAAGAATTTGCAGCTTAAAAGTTAAAACTAATTCCTAATAATAATATTGTTTTCTAGCAAATACATAAAGGGAAATCTGATATCCGATGTGACATTTGTGATAAGGGTTTTACGGAGGCTTATGGACTTAAACGACATATGAACACTGCTCATTTGGAAATAGGTTCCAACACTAATAGTAACTCTCAAACCCAAGACGATGAAGAAGAAGAAGAAGTTAATGCGGAAAACGAAGACCAAGAACAACCAGAAGTCAACGAAGTTATAACTCCATAGTAATTTTCCAGAGTCATGTTTTAGTTTTTCGCAATTTTAGTTTTACTAAATTGACTCTCATCCGGGGTGAAATTCATGCAATAAAATAGTGGTTTTTATCGTTGTTAGTTCAGTTTTAAATATCCAATAATATTTACTACAATGAATCATGAGAATTTGAAACAAATAAATTCTTTAGATTTTTCTTCGCACTAATATCCCAATCGCAGAAAAAAGTTCAGCAAGTAGAAAGTAGGAAAAGTGAGCTCAAATCAAGAAATATTCATTTCCCCTTGCAGTTGCAGTTGCATTATTGAACCAAAAAATAAACTAAATTATGAATTGCAATAATACATAAAAAATAAACTTGAATTTGACTTGATTATTTAGTTGAGTTGCTTTGAATTATTATTACTTGTTAAACTTTTGACTTATTGCTATTTTTTCATTGGCACACAAAAATTTAATTATATTCCTAATTGTAATTTCTAAAACCGCATCAGTTCATTATTTTGTGACTATTGATTTACTATTATTGCTAATGCAAGTTCCATAATACAATTACAACTAAAGTAAAAATGCATAGGAATTAAACACTAAAACTATACTATAAAATTTGACAAGAAATGGAATTGTAATTAATTAAACTATTCGTTCGTACGTATCTAATTCTTCACTAAATGTTTCCAAAAAGGTAGGAAAATTATAGCATTATTGAATTATTATTATTATTAATTATTGTTCATTGCTTATTTGAAGATCCACAGAGTTTGGAATCAGAGTTTTCATGTATAATCCGAGATCATTATTTTTATTAATTCTAGATGTTTCTCCGAGATGTAATTCGAGCATTTTTAGATTTCCTATACCAAGCTCTAGAGAATTAATGAAGGCTCTGACATTTTCTTGGTCCGTCTGTTGTCCATTATTAAATATCTCCTCCTCCTCCCGATCCCATACATGTAACACTAATTTTTGTAGAAGTGGACAATTTCTTCGTACGATAGAAGCTTTGGCGTCATAAGAAAAATAAAACCCTAAAACTCTGACGTTGTGAAAAACAACGTTACCAAACAATAGTTCGAAAGTATTTCTCTTTAAATCCCATGTAGGCAATGTAAGCGAATGTATATATGGACTAAGTTTCAAAACCTTGAGCTTAACATTTGCTATTTCTACTCTGTTCTCGGGAGTCCCTACGAGTGCATCAGAATACATAATATCAATAATTAGTTCATGAATTACATCTAAATTTTCCATCCAAACATCAGTCACTGATGTAAACTCTTCGGAATAAGTAAAACAACATTCAATTTGGAATTTAACTTTTGGAGAAATCCCCTTGAAACTTGATACAAAATTTTTAAAGACTTCAATGGACATATTCTGACACCACAAGTAGAAAAGAATAGAAGTATTAACTGATTCATTCAGACACCGAATGACTGGAACAAAATCTTCAAGCTCAGGCAAAGGAACATGTCCATCAAAACGAAATTTTACTGTTTCTAATTTCTCAAAATGAGACAAAAATTTTTGCAGCTTAGTGAAAAACTCTTTTCGAGAGAGATTTTCTTTTTCATAATCTACAAAAATAAGAATCAGATTTAGACTTTTGGTTATGTACTTTCAAAATCAAAACGGAAGCTGTAATATTACCTTCTGGATTCGGGGGGACTAAGTCTCCACCATCATCGTTGTTGTTGTTGTTGTTGTCTCGTTGTTGTTGTTCCACTCTCCAGGAGTCGAATCCCCAGCCATTTTTCCTGTAGCCAAATTGCAATTCTTTGATATAAGGACCAATAAATGGAGCATATCATTAATGCTCAATCCCGAACCTGCAAGAAATTACCAAATTTTTTAGAATTGTTAAAGTTTTTACTGGTAACTTGAATTTAAAAACACTTACTAATTAACTGGTAATTCACAATTTTAATTCTCCGGAAAATGTGAGACAGATCTGGAGTCCAGTCCTGAATATCAATGATTGTTACCCTTGCGAAATCTTCAAATTCATCTTCATCCACTACCATACCAATATTTCCCAATTTGTCCACAAAAATTGTTTGGTTTAAAACGTCATAATAAGCCGGACTCATGGATTTATTGAACGAAGTTGACACGGTTCGTAGCAGAGCTAAATCTTGAGTACTAACATTTCCAGCAAGGTTTTCATTTACTTGCTCAATTATCTGTAAAAACAATAAAAATCTGGCATCTCAAAATTCAGAAAAAAATGTAAATGTTGACCAAATTTTTATTAAAATCTAAATAAATGCATGAAATGTATTTTTAGATCATAAATAGAATGGTTATCGCTAATGGAAAACTACCTACATCTCTAACCATGGTTCATACTTATCATTTTTTATCAACATCATAAATGCAATGTCAATGCAAAATACAAATAGACCAGAAGTAAATCACACAAATCTAGTCAAGCAAGTCAAACTCAATTTACCTAACACAAATCCTCGGTCGGATTCTTTTTTATTTTGTACCTGCTCCATTTCAATTTACATTTGAAATTTGGATTAACTAGTATTATCTGTTAAGACAAAATCCTACCATTTTTTTTTTTCAAAAAGCTGATTCTTTTGTTCATAAATTCATAATTCATAGTGAATCAAATCTAAATGCACAAGGTTCGATGTCTATGTCTATAGGTATCTTATGTGTTTTCATGTTGAATGGGACAAAAGCAGTATGATTAAAATTTAAAGACCAAACAAAATTGTGTTAAAAATATGACTTAATAACAGGATTATAGTTAATTGGTATAGAACTAAAATGGAACCTTTCAATTAATGCAATGAAATAGAAGCAATTTGGGTAAAAAATAAAAATCCTTAGCACAATATGCAGAATGGCGTCGTGAATGCAATTAATAGTTTAGCTATTCCCTACAACCTACAATACAAGTAATTTGTTGGTGAAGAAAGAATATCTGAAGCCAAAAAGTTGAACTCCAATTTATTGTTATTGAGAGAACATATTCTGTTTGCTTTATATTACTATTATATGAAAACACAATTTAAGTAGAACACTTACCTTGGGAATTACAAAGGGACTTGGAACTTTTGAAGCAGCCATTTTGTTTACTAATTAATTATGAAACTTAAGTAACTTCAATTAACTAATCGAAATTCGCCAAAACAAAGGAATGAGAAGCTAATGTAAAATTATGAAATTGATAAAACCGAATGACAATTGACAATGAGCTTGAGAGCATCTAAACTGGACTATTCTTAAAATCGAAATGAATGCTTAGCAGCGTTTTTAAAGCAGAAATAGAAAGCCTACAGTTACGAGCAGGAAGACTGACAACAAAAAAGAAATAAATATTAAACCCCTGATAATTGAGAACTACCTGAATTCATAATTAGTTTTCATAAGGAAATATCAACAAGGAGACTCAATTCCCAATACTTGGTTCATTTTTTTATTTTTTTATACCTGTTTCATTGCATTTGACGCAGCATTGGATTCACCTTTTAATTTATGATTTGTGTTATTGTGTTCCTTAAGAAAATTCAGCAGTACTGTCAAAAATTGAAGCATTCAGTCATTGTCAATGCATAGTATAATTCTAAATCTATGTTATGAAGTGCTGGAGAAAAAAAATGTTGATCATTTAAGTTGTGTTGTACGATCATAATATGTATATTTGGCTGACCTTTATCTTTATAACTTTACTTAACATTCACCGTTTTTTACTCATTACATTTATATATTATTGGATATTTTAGAGATGGACTATAACACGGCACGCACTGAGCTTTTGTGTTAGTTGGATACGCTAATGACAAAGCGTCACTTGGTTTTTGAACCTTGCAATTGCAGTTATTGTCCTTAAAAATTAAGACAGACGGACAAAGCGTGTTGCATGAAATGAGCGTGGATGAAAACAGCGTGCATGAAAACAGCATATCGAAATGAGCGTGGATGAAAAGGGCATATGCATGAAAACAGCGTGGCTGAAATGAGCATAAAAATACCAAAAAACTTTCGTCTATGGTTTTATATTAACACACCATTTGTTCAAGCATTCATTACACAAAACGGTTATATAAAAATAAAAATAGCAAATATTGAGCTTATCAAATAAGACAGGTTTATTGAACATTAACTTGAGCAATCTATCACAGAATTTTTGAAAAATCAATTGATTACCGTCACCTCAGTTCCGAAAATACTAAAGAAATACATTGATTTAGATGCCAGGTTGTGTGAGTTAGTTGGAAAACGAAGTATTTGCAGAAAACTACTTGTTAGGGATTGCACCTGAATTAAAATTAATTATTATATAAATGTTTATGTATGCCTGAATTTTTGAAAAAAAATTATTTATTATAAATTTAAAAATGGAAGATTTGTTTGGTTGTTGCATGCCCATTTCAGCCACGCTGTTTTCATGCATATGCCCTTTTCATCCACGCTCATTTCAATATGCCGTTTTCATGCACGCTGTTTTCATCCACGCTCTTTTCAGGTAGACTCCGGACAAAGAGATGTGATATTTGTGATAAGGTATTAAGTAGACTTATAGACTTTCTCCAGGTTTTTTCTACTTATTACTTTTTAAAGAATTTGATAAAGGCTGAATAAAGCTCACCGTGTTAATCAACCACTCGTAACACAGATTCAGAGTATAACGCGTACTTTTAGTTTGTATGAATTGGAGTAAAGTATTCTTTTATTTCTTAAGTTATGATATAGATATAAAATTTTAAAGTCGGATTAAGAATTGTAGTTTTCCAGGATTACAGCTTCATGTTTTAATGTTAATCAAGCACGAATTCTTCAACAATACTTTGGCTTGAATGGTCACCAATTCTTGAGTTATCCATTTCCAAAGGTTCAATTTTGCTATCAAAATATTCAGAAACGTTCGAGTTTGAGTCTTCTGTACTTGGTTCTTGATTAAATTCTTTTATTTTTGGATTCGATGGATCCGATTTAGTAAGCAGATCATTAATTTCCCTTTTAGTTAAATGAAGTGAGGCTGTTTGTAAGGGATTTCGAAATGCATGGGAAATCGAACGGATAGGACCCAAACCGAAAACATTCTTATCTTGATCAAAGCTGTTTGGTGAGATTCGGTAGTTTTCCTTTTCAATTGGCAGTGGTAAGAATGGATTTGTTGGATGGGGTTCTTGTGCAGGTGATGTAGATTGAGCAGGTTCAAATGGTCCTAAGCTTAAAGATTTTGGTAATAGTTTATCCAGATCAGTGTATTTTGTGATATCAGCAGAATCAGAAGAGTCGTAATCTGTGGCCACAGTTGATTCAATGTCTGTCTCTGCCTCAGTTTCTGTTCCGGAGTCTGAAATTTCTATTTGCACTTTATCCGTGTCCTCAGCATTCTTTGTATTTGGTGAAAATCTGACACGATTACTACGTCGACTACTTGTATAGGAAGAAAGTTTATGGTTTGAGTTGCTTTTAAATTTTTTAAGGACTGGAATTAAATTGGGTGGATTAGGTTTTTCAAAGAGTACTGTGAAATTTGGTTCTGGGCCTTCATATTCTGCTTCATCTGAATCATAGCAGTAACTTCCGTTAGTTTCGTTTTGGTTAAGTGATTTCATACTTTCTGCTTCTGAAGCAAGAACATTTCCAAGATTTGGTTTAGGTAAAACATATTCTCCTAAGCAATTGTACAAAAAATCATCGTAGTAAAGGGACATGGCTCCTGTAATTGCTGAATCTACTTGTGTTAGAATTTTTTGGGCAATGTTGTAAAGTTGAGTTGGAATTTGTGATCGAGGCGATTGCATTGATACTTGCTCTGAGGTTTCTGTTTCCTTTAACATTTCTGGAGCAATAGCTTTCTGGTTATCTTCTTCTTTGTCTTTAATCATTAATTGATTTGGTAAGATTTTCGGGAATGGAACGAGCTGAATCGCTTTACCCATCTGAGTGTCTGACTTTTCTTCTATAATTTCCTCATATTTTGTCGAGTTAAAACTACTAACTACAGATTTTAAAAATTTGAAATTATTATTTTGAAGAGGTTTACAAACATGCAGGCATCTTATATTTGTTTGATTATCACATTTGAACAGAGGAGTAGCAAAATTATCCATAACTTGAAACCTCTTGTATGATGAGCCTTTGTATAGCGGTTTAGCAATGGAAATCTGCTTGATTGAGCTGATAGGTGGTTCAAAAGGAATGAGAGCCAATGTATCAGGACTTAATGGTCTGGAAAGTTCCACTGAATACTTATTTTGAATTTCTTGACTATTTCCATTTGCACCTTGAAAAGATTCTGGCACGGCATCACGGAAAGGGGATAGTGCATTTTGTAACCATTCTTCAACTCCGGTGTTTTCTGAAGTTTCTGTCAGTACCAATTCCTTATCAGTGTTAGAATTTAATTCAGATTTCTCCTCAAGCTCAAAATCTAAATTATTTTGGCTCAAAATACTTTCTGATAATTGTGATATTCTGGAACACATTGAACTGTTTGATGCGATTAGAGTTATTGAATTTTCAGAATCGTTTTTTGCAAAGTTAGTAAGGAAATCGTTGAAAACGGCTTCAAGTCTTTGTTCTTCAATTAATGAAGATGCACTGGAGCAAACGGAGTTAGAATCTTCAGGTGCGGAATCACTTATGAATTTATCATAATCTAGAAGCATTATTGTTCTTGAGTAATTTCTACGCCGTGCAGGAGGACGAATTAATTCGGTTGGGAGAACTTCTTGATCTACAGAATTCTTCTTCTTAACCACTTTCCTCTTTATGATTTTCTTTGGACATTGAGTCTTAGGCTTAGTTGGTTTTTCTTCGAGAGTCTTAATGACTTTAGGTTTATTAGAAGTTGCCCTTGCCTTTGTAACTTTGGGACGTTTAAATTCTTTAGATTCTTTTTCCACTTGAGAATTTAATTGTGCTAGGTTTTCGTGTTGTCGAGTTAAAAAATTGTTAACATTTTCCAGAATCGTCTCCTTGTCAGACATGTTGACCAAGCTATTCTGGAATGACGAAACATCCTCTACCATTTCCGTAACCTTATTACCATGCTCATTTGATTTCTTGGAAGAAGATGAGGATTGAGGTAATTTGGGTTTTGTAATTTTGGTTACTTTTGAATTTGACATGCCTTTATTAACACCTTTTACTGGATTTGCGCGTTTTGCTACAGACTCAGAATTCGTACGAACTTTTGTTTCATTGATGTGCTTTGGAAGGTCAGGAAATAAAAATGCCAAAGGGATTGACCCAGTATCACAAGATCTCATATGGACTGAATAATTGGGATATACAAAGCGTTGATACGGAGATTTTATTGCTCCAATAGCCATTGATGCATTAGATAATCCATATCCGGGAATAAGTTCTTTTGTTATCTTCTTTTTCATGATGTTTGTTGAGCTGGATATTGGACTAAACTTGGTAGATTTCAAACTAGAGCTTGATTCTGAAAAATATAAGTAATAAAAGCGATATAAGAAAAGTTTTTCCTTGGACTTGTCCAAATTCAGGGTATCATTTAGTACCTGATATCTTGGGTTTTAGCAAAACTTTGGTATTACCTTGAATTTTCGCTTTCTGTGCTGGATTTTTGGATTTTAGGATATTCTTTTTTGCTGGGATCATTTTAGGCTTCATTATTTCCTCATTAGCTTTCATCAATATAATTTGTTTAGGTGGAGAATTTTCATTTGTCTGCTCAGGTATCATGATAAACGATTGAAATTCAGTCGCATAATCCATCTACAAACAATACAATCAACAGGCTTACATTATTTAAAGAAACATTTTAAGTGTTTTTATTATAATCTTCTCATCATATTATCATAATGTCCAGTCTGAGTCTTCTTAATCTGCTTTTAATTCCATAATAATATAAGAAAACGACGAGTCAAAAAAGGAAATAAATACAAGTATAAGTAAATGATGAAGTAAGTAAGTCTTTTAAATTAATAGAAAAAGAAGGGTAAGATTGGAAGAAAAAGAAATAAGAAGGGCGTATATGGCATAAGATTAAGTATAAAAAAAAGACAAGTTATGTTTCTTATTCTTGTTAATGATCTGATCCCACACACTTCATACATTTTGGATTTGTTTTTCTTTCATATTATTGTCATCGTGTGTCTTTTACACTGTGACTGTCTCTGTCTACTCGTGTTTTACCTCACATTAGGTCACTCAAAATAAATAAATAAATACAATTTAATATTCTTACCATAAAATTTGATTCTGATGCAAATTCATCCTTCTTTGAACTGATTTTGTTATTCTGAAGAGATTCGTTTGATTCAACTTCTTTGATTGTACTTGTTGCAAAAGGTTGATCTTGATCCATAGCAAATGTTATCTTCTTCTTCTTCTTTTTGATATTTTTGGATTTAGGATTTGTTACCAGTATTGTTTTTGGAATAGCTTGTGCAGATGTAGATGTAGGATTTAGAAGATTAGCATGGAAGCAGGTATCACATTCTAATGAATCGAATTCCATATTTCTTGTAGTTAGTAATTGCAAAGTCAATTTTGAATAAAAATTTTGAGATTCGGTTTGTATTTTGGATTGGAATGAACTGATTTATGACGAATTTTGCTGCTCAAGTTAAAATTGGAAATTACGCTTAGAATTTGGAAAACCAAGTTTTTCATATATAAACGAATGGGTGCTGTAGCAACTTTTTCTATAAGTTTTTGCTTCGCATAGCTTCAGCTTCAACATAGAGCGATGGAATTGTAACAGATCCGAAACTATTGTATTAATTCGGATCATCTTTCATAAACTTCAATGGAAATCAAGATACATGAGCTTGATTTAGATTTTGAAGTCCCATATTTCCATATAAAGCCTAATGCTTTGGCATGTTCAAAGAAGAATAGGAGACCGGTTTCGAAAGATATTTACCAGTGGGATGAAGATGAAATGAGAATAGAAGAACCAGAGCTTATTGTTAGTTTATGCATTTTTAATGTAAAAAAGATCAAGAAAGAATCAAGAGACTCGTGGACGGACCACTAAAGGAGCATGTAGGCGTTTTATTTTATTTTTTACATTTCAGATTGAATCTTTTAATATAGGGTAGACAATAAAATGAAAGTCAAGATTTTTTAGGTTCTATTCTAATGCTATTAGTAACATCAAAGTTCAGTATTGGCTTGGCTTAGATTACAATTACTTTGTTGTATGCATTCATTGTTGTGGCGTGGGGTCACAATCACCACTGGATCACAGCGATAGCAGTAACGTACACGGAACAGACGGAAAGTCTTTCACCCAAGTCAAAAACACTGCTGTCTCACACCGTCTGTGACTCTAATTCCAGTTTCCAACTTTCTCTGTGACTCTAGTCATTTTTCTTTGTTGTCCACATGAGAGGACATAGTGAAAATTTGTGAATTCATAGTTTAAAATTTCTGAATAGTTTGAGATAAAGGAGTTAAAAGTAAATCATGGGGACGATACCCATGTCGTCGTTAGTTTTGCTCATTTTACTATTTGTTTCAACTTATTGTTTTTCTCATGATCAAGGTAAAGAATACATTTTAAACATTTTCTCAAATGGTTTGGAATTTTAGAACATTATAGAATATCAATCAATATAAAAGCCGAGCTTTGACTCAAAATCATAGGAATCGCAAAATTAGCATCAATGGGTCAAATTCAAAACAAAGTTTAATCATTCCGAATGCATTTAATTTCTCCTACAATGCCTTATTGGTAGAAGCATGTCTTTGCTTTTTCGTATCCCCAAATTGATTTCCATCTGGAAAGGACTATTCTTTGAATAGAATTTGCAAATAAAAATACTTAGAACAATTAGAATTCAAAATGTTGTAGGAATTTAATTTTTGTAGTAAACAAATAATGAAATTCTTTATTTTTGCATAATATTAATTACATTTGTAATAAATATATGCCATATTCGGTTTCAGCTAAAGTACAAAACTCCCAAGTATGAAAATACAGGATTCACGGTTTTAATTCCTAATTCCAAATTATAATTAGGCAAAAAGATTCGTGAAAGTATTAATTACCATATATTTTATATATAAAGAACATTTTCAAAAACAAGCCATTAACATTAACATCCATAGCTTAAGGACAAGATTCTTTCCAGCTAAATTCGATACTATCAATTACTGTTTCGTCTTGCTTCATAATTATGACTTAAGTGTTTGCTAAAATATGATCTTTACTTACAGATTTATCCAAATCCTTACAACATGCATTAGACGAAGAGAGATTTGTACTAGTATTTGAAAATTTATCACCAAGACGCAGAGGCCGAGCCCATACTGAGGTCTTAATGACCGTTGATTTTGGATCTACGAAGAATCATGTAGGATTTGCATTGGATAGAAAAAACAACCAAAGTACAAACTGAATAATTTAAATCTACATGAGCAATTAAATACTGGATGAATCAAATTTTACATTTATTATAGTTTTAATCGAAACTGTTGAAAATGGGGCCAAGAAAACCTTAAACATTCCTGCAACATTTCTGAATGATCAATCAGTTCATAAATCTTTAGTAGCAGAAGTATCTCAGTCATGGACTGGAGCAACTAGAATTGCTCTGTATCTTGATTGTTCATCCCTTGGTTTAGTTAGCCTTTCCAAAAATTTCCGAGATATGATGTCAAAACTCCATCCATCATTGGAAGTGGTAAGAGTAAAAATGGAATATTTGAATGGTTGTAATTGTGTGAACATTTTGTTGTCCATTTTGCTTGCTCAAATGAAAATTAAGATGCTTTAAATGTTGTTTGACACTCTGACCCCCCGAGCTCAAAGAGCATCAATGAAGAATGCACGACTGCTGTGCGGAATGAGCTCAAATTTACAAATAAATTGTTAAAAGCTTTTCAGTATCCTTGCTTGGTTTTATATTTATTATTATTATGACCTAATATGGAAAAGACGACTGTGTGCAATGATGTGGAATTGTAAAAATCTTTGCATTTCATACTGATTTTATGAGTTTCTATTCTACAATTTAAGGTATTTTTCATTGTGTTAAATGCAGAGTCGAGATAAACGAATTAAAGTATCTGTCCATCCTCTAATCGATGCAAGAGAAGCCTTAGATGATTTACAGTGTCCATCAAGGGCGGAACAAGCAATTCAACCCAGTCATAATGAACTAACATCTCCTTACAGAAGAGGTAGAAAAGTATTTCTCACTTATAAAAAAAACTATCCAATACTTTATACCCATCTTACTAATTAAATTTTAATTTCAATCTTTTGCTTCTATTATCCAAATTGAACTGATGACAAAACTAATTGCTAACTTCTTTGTACTAAACAACTTATAACAATTCAATATTCAGTATGCCCACATCCACTCTATCAACAACAGCTTCTTATACCATGTCCATTAATAAAGCTTCCGAAATCTAAAGACAATAAGAATCGAGGTGAGGTGAGAACGCTCATTAATTTTATTTTACTTTTACAATCTAAATTCTTCGCATCTAAATTTAACTAGCCTGATAATATAATCTAAGGCCTTAACTTCTTATAGCAGCATTAGAAAGAAATTTTATTATTAAGTGACATTCTGAATTCTTGTTAGGCGACATACCAATTATTTCACCAGATATTGATGGTAAGCTACTTGGATTTTATTTCCAACTTTTTGAATACCTAGTATACCTGTAAATATAATTCTTCTTTAGAATCACAACTAATCAAGGTAATTCTTGAATTAATTTCTACCATAAAGGCTCTGCGTTTGGAAATTGAAGGACAGGTATGGACAGAACTTAAGTTAAATAGACATGACGAGATGAAAATAGTTGTTCAAAATCTTAAATTCTACTTTGCAGAGAGGTGACATAGGATCTTTGAGAGATGTACTGGAAAGATGTGAAATGTGTAAGCCCAAAGGTAAGTTTTTATGCATGGTACAATGAACGATTATCCAGACAGTATGGTTTATGTCGAGTGAGAAAAATAAATTATTTCTGAAGAATTAATATACGTATTGTTTTGAAAGAAATCAAAACTGGATGCCAAGCTATACCCCCGCCTTGCTTCCCTGGAGTGCAATGTCAAGATGGGCCAGGAGGCACAGTTAGGTGTGGACCTTGTCCACGAGGTTATATTGGTGATGGACGTTCCTGTAAACCTGGAATTAGCTGTGCAGAGAGACCATGCTTTCAGGGTGTTCAGTGTTTTGATACTGCAGATGGATTCCAATGTGGTCCTTGTCCACCTGGATATGAAGGAGATGGTCAAAGATGTCAACGAAGAAGAAGTTGTGAAAGTAATCCGTGCTACACAGGTAAACGGCTAACTTAATGCTAGCTAAGGTTTCCTCGAATCATCTATTAAATATTCTACGTTTAATATCCAGGAGTCCAATGCATTGATACAGAAGATCCACCTTACTACCGATGCGGTAGTTGTATCACTGGATTTACAGGAAACGGCACCCATTGTTATGACTTGGATGAGGCAAGTTTTCAATAACTTAAATAGAGACAGAACAAAGTTAATCATTGTTTTATCTTTTAGTGCGATTTGGCTGAACCGTGCGATCCAAGAGTTCGTTGTGTCAACATGGCTCCAGGCTTTCGCTGTGATCCTTGTCCTGCAGGGTAAAGCGATTAGCCATAAATGTTCCTGGAATTCAACAATTAATTTTTTTCAATTTAATTCACATTGATTAAATTCAGGTTTACTGGAAGCACAGGGCTTCAGGGTCAAGGATTAGAATTTGCACGCCGAAATCGTCAAAGATGTTACGATATTGATGAATGTCTAATCAACAATGGAGGCTGTGTTGCAAATTCTAAATGTATAAATTCCGAAGGTTCATATTATTGTGGAGAATGTGATAGGGGATTTGCTGGAAATCAAACTTTAGGTTGTCATAATCGTCCTGGCATGTGTCCCGATGGATCATTCTGTGATGAAAATGCAGAATGTATACGGTTAACTGGCCTAAGTTACTATGTTTGTAAGGTAAGTATTTTCACGGTGGTTTAAGTTTAACAATGAATAGTTTCATATAACTTGGCAATTTCTGTGAACAGTGCAAAGTTGGGTGGGCTGGAGATGGTAAAACTTGTGGTCCAGATAGGGATTTAGATGGATGGCCGGATTTTGATTTAAATTGTAGTGATAAAAAATGTAGAAAGGTAAGTGAGATATAACAATTAAAATTACATGCCTATTTACATCCTTATTTTTAAAGGACAATTGTGTCTATACTCCAAATTCTGGACAAGAAGACGCTGATGGAGATAATATTGGAGATGCTTGTGATCCGGATGCTGATGGAGATGGAATACCAAATACGCCTGTAAGTGAGCAATGTTGTATGTCTCAATGGAAAATATTCGGATACAATATTACTTTATTCTACAGGACAATTGTCCATTGGTTCCAAATCCTGGTCAAGAAGACTCAGATCCACATGGAGGTGATAAACAAGGAGATGCTTGCGATAACTGTCCAACAGTTCCAAATTTGGATCAAGAAGATACGGACAAGGATGGTAAAGGAGATGCATGCGATGAAGATATTGACAATGACAGTAAGCCAGTGTTGAAATAAAACGGAAATAACAATTGTTTTTAAGACTTATTTCATGCCGTTTGTAGGAGTTAGAAATGAACAAGACAATTGTCCCAGAATTCCCAACACTGATCAAAGAGATTCAGATCGAGATGGTTTGGGTGATGCTTGTGATAATTGTCCACGCGTTGCTAATCCAGATCAAACAGATTCAGACAGAGATTTAGTGGGTGATGCTTGTGACAGTAATATGGACAGAGACAGGTACCACTCAGACTCGAATATTGGATATGCATTTTTTATCATTAACATTTTGTGAAGTCATTGCTTAAAAATGTATTTGATTTCTAATAGGGATGGCATTCAAGACAACGTAGACAATTGTCCGGATATTCCAAACAGTGACCAACTTGATACGGACAATGATGGACAAGGAGATGCTTGCGATCCAGACAAAGATAATGATAGGATTTTAAATGAGCGTGATAACTGTGAGTTGATTTATAATCCAGACCAACTTGATTCGGACGGAGATGGAAAAGGAGATATTTGTGAGGATGATTCGGATGGTGACACTTATCCTGATTTCTTGGATAATTGCCCGAACAATTCCAAAATCTTCACTACTGACTTCCGGTGAGAAAATTCATTATAAGTACGAGGAAACTTTCCATAAACCAATTCAATTTTGTAGAACATATCAAACTGTGGTATTGGATCCAGAAGGAGAATCCCAAATAGATCCAAATTGGGTTATTTACAACAAAGGCGCAGAAATTGTACAGACTATGAACAGCGACCCTGGTTTAGCTGTTGGTATGCATTTTGTGTAACATCCTTTTTCGAGCTTATGTTTTATTTTAATCGTTACTCTTTAGGTTATCATCGATTTGGAGGAGTTGATTTTGAAGGAACGTTCTTCGTGGACACTGAGCTGGATGATGATTATGTAGGGTTTATATTCAGTTATCAAGATAATTCCCAGTTTTACACCGTAATGTGGAAGAAAAATACCCAAACTTACTGGCAAGCGACACCGTTCCGTGCTGTAGCTGAACCCGGCATTCAGTTAAAATTAGTTCAATCGAACACTGGTCCAGGCGAAATGTTACGAAATTCGTTATGGCATACAGGAGATACTGAAAGCCAAGTAAGCTATTCGCCGTCGCATTAGGTAAAAATGTCAAATTCTAAGAGGTTTTGTTTGTAGGTTAAATTACTTTGGAAAGACCCGAGAAATGTTGGATGGAAAGAAAAAATCGCTTATCGCTGGCTACTTCTCCATCGTCCTAAAATTGGGCTTATTCGACTACGTATATTTGAGGGTGAAAATATGGTTGCTGATTCTGGAAATGTTTTTGATAGTACACTCAAAGGTGGTAGATTAGGTGTATTCTGTTTCTCACAAGAAATGATCATTTGGTCCGATTTGGTTTATCGTTGCAATGGTAAGTTTTTAGTATGATAATCTATTTTACTTGCTTAAGTACTTGATACTCAAAATATTGTTTTTTTAGATCATGTTCCAGAAGCAATTTATCGCGAGCTTCCAAGAAACTTACAACGTGAAGTTGAAATTGATCGTACTCGACCACCACCACCGTCATAAGCACTTGAAGGATTCGTTAGAATTGCTTTTGTTTTGCGTTTCCACATACGTTCTACGTATAAGTTCTTTAATGTACATTTAATCTATTCTTATTGTTCGAAATATTTCAAACAATATACTTTGATTTGATGTATTATAAGCATTTAGAAATTTTAAGAATTTGTTTAGACTAATGTTAATCACTGCCAAATGAAAATTTTACAAATTATTCTTAACCTAAAAATGTGTCCTTAAAAATTGCATTTTCCGTTCATTTTTTTAAAGAATACTTTTGTACCCTTAATGTTTTGGTTAAGTTAGTATTTATGCTAATTAACTGAATTACCAAGTGCTAATATTTGCATTAACAAAACTCATATCCTGTCAACATTATATTCATTTTGTATGTATATTAAAATTAAAAATATTCAGCTTGAATTTTCATGGATTTATATTAATTCGGTAATTACTTATCCTGGTAAGACAATTCGCTAGATATTCATTGTTTATCGGATCCAACGATTCAACTGGCGTCCTACGATTCAGATTTGGTCCAACGATTTAACTGGAGTCCTACGAGAATTCAACTGGCGTCCTACGATACAGATTTGGTCCAACGATTCAACTGGAGTCCTACGATACAGATTTGGTCCAACGATTCAACTGGAGTCCTACAAGAATTCAACTGGCGTCCTACGATTCAGATTTGGTCCAACGATTCAACTGGAGTCCTACGAGAATTCAACTGGCGTACTACGATTCAGATTTGGTTCAACGATTCAACTGGAGTCCTACGAGAATTCAACTGGCGTACTACGATTCAGATTTGGTCCAACGATTCAACTGGAGTCCTACGAGAATTCAACTGGCGTACTACGATTCAGATTTGGTTCAACGATTCAACTGGAGTCCTACGAGAATTCAACTGGCGTACTACGATTCAGATTTGGTCCAACGATTCAGCTGGAGTCCTACGAGAATTCAACTGGCGTACTACGATTCAGATTTGGTCCAACGATTCAACTGGAGTCCTACGAGAATTCAACTGGCGTCCTACGATTCAAATCGGGTCCAACGATTCGTGTAAACGTCTAATATTTTTACGAGTATAAAAAGTATAACTATAAGTTACAATGAACTTTATTGTAATAGAATCTCGCAGTCTTTCTAGTTCTTCTCTTTAATACTATTATGAAGTTAAGCAAATTACATAATAACTAAAAAACATATTCCAATTTTGCTGATTCCTACTAGGAAGGTTAATGTGTCGGTGACAATTTTCTGTATTGTGCTGCTTCGAATAATTACAATAATTCTTGAAAAAAGATTCACAATGCGGCTGTAGTAAGCGATAATACTTTTTAAGTTCAAGTTGATTTTTTATATGCGACAAAATAAAATAGACGGATTTATATGTGTAAGTGTAATTGAATTATTTCTATTCTAATCTTAGGATTTTAGAATGTATTGCTGTATTACTAATGAAATGATAGCAATGTCATCTTCATAAAACTAATTTTTTACCTGAAACACTCTCTGATACATTTTATCCAAGGATTCAAATTCTAAATTTATTTAACAATTATTGGGCGAATACTGATTAAAATTCTGGGTTGATTGATTGATCATTCATCAATTCATCCTTATAAGCAAGCATTTTATGGAACTTTGGCGTTACTTTCTAAATTCTCAGGATTGCATTGGTGAGTTTCTGGTGAGTCTTGAGAAATGAGTGGGATTTTGAATGTTATGTGCCGAATGAATCGAACTAATGCAATAACATTCAGAATCAGATTGTTGGGAGTTGAAACGCAATTTAACAACGTAAAATTGCGATGTAAGTCAATAATTGTTGTTAGTTAAATTGTTTAAGGGACAATTGCTCAGTTAAAGTAATTTGATTAATACCCCAGCTAGCTATTATAATTTCCACGCGTCACAATGCCGAGATCCAGATCCAGAGAACGAGAACCAAAAGAATTGGGATACAGACATAGGCTGACCCATAGAGATCGTGACAATGACATTGACAATGACCGTGGTCATACTTATCGTGACCGAGATAAACATAGACCCAGGCATAGATCAAAATCCAATTCACCAAGTCCACCTCAACGTCAAGATTCTAAGAAGTACGTCGATTCCAAACATTCGGATTATTGTAGCCGTGATCAAAATCGTAATCGTCATGAAGAAGATTCTCGTGAACGTGATAGGAAGAAGAACAAATCTCCATCACCTCCTAGTCGCAATTCTAACCGTTCCAGATCAACTTCTCAATCCAAATCTAAGAAATCTAAAAAGAAAAAGAGTAAAACCAAAAAGAGCTCATCAAAACGTCGATCTCGATCCTCATCATCAAATTCTTCAACTGATTCCTTCCAATTACTCCTACGACTAGAAGAAGAACGGAAAAAACTACAAGAAGAAACCAAAAAGCGGAAGGAAAACATGAAAGCACTAGAAACCCCAGAAGAAAAACGACAACGACGAATTGCAAAGAAGGAAGCCAAGGAAATTAAACGGAAAGAACGTATGGGTTGGGATACGGAATATCTCCATTACTCAAATGCTGATAATCCATTTGGAGATCATACACTCATGGATTCATTTATGTGGAAAAAGAAGCTGGAAAAAGATGGAATGTCAGATTTAACAAGGGAAGAAGTGGAAAGGATTAATCGACTCAAGCAAGAGGAAAATAAAAGGGAACTGGAGAAGGTACGTACGACAGTTTTAGAATTCGTGGCGTTGAACTTTGGGTACATCGGAAGAATAGCGGCACGCCAGCTTTTGACCTTATTTCTTCTCTAACCGACTTCTAATGATTCCCTGAGT
>JAQGCY010000016.1:0-45666 GCA_034700645.1 Xenylla mediterranea | reverse complement strand
GGTAAACAATTATTTCATACGACTTAGCGGCACTTATACTCACGGCGTTCATCGAGTTTTTCCACGGGTCGATTTTTATGTATCTGTATCTTCATCTTGACTTTAAAAAGTAAATATATGTACAACAACTCAAATATTGTCCTGACAATTTGAAGTTAGATTTCCCAATATCTTTTACTGGAAATGAAAACATAAGGTCATATTTTATATTTCTTTTTTAATTCGAATTTGTTCTGTTTGAAATGCCTCGAGAAAATCTTATTCTTGAGAAAACTAGTTTATCTCAATTAGTTCATCTGTTAAATCTAATAAAATAGTGAAGAAAAAAAAACTTCCCTGTATTATCCACTCGGTAGTTTTAGATAGATACACAAAGAGCCTTGAGGTAAAAGTTGGTTCTATTGAAATCTACGGATACATGCATTGGCGACAAAATGGAGCTCAATCAAGGGTCCTTCACAAGTTCTTACACTGCTTGCTTGTGCTTTTACTCTGTATCTTCTGTATGATGATGACTTACCTCAAAGTGACAAACTTTGTTCCATTTTGTTAATCAAGCTTAAATACGTGAGGAAGATAGTTGTATTATTTCTCACGTACTTTCAACCTCCCGTAAATTCCATTTCATGTATTCGTAGTTTTATTGTATACACATTCGGCTACCCTTCTTTGCCGGCTTAACAACTTTGTTCATGGTTATTAAGAACTCAAAATTGCTTTCATTGCTACTAAAGTTTTACGCTTAAAACTTAACTATATGAGTTCTGTATCTGTATCTGTACATTCTCAAAGGGTAACAAATTCCTCATATACTTACTTTAGTAATAGTCCTTACTTCATCTTTTCCTCATTAAAATTGTCTTCGTGTTGATGTGGATGAAAATACTTCATATCAGTTTAAAACATGTCAGAAAGCTGCTAGGTACCAATTTTGTAAATTCTTGATAACGGCGTATCACAAGTTGGGCTATAAACTGCAATTTGAATTATAAATTCAAATTTAACTTGAAAAAAAAATTACATTAAGTTTTTATCACATTTTTTGAAAGCACAGACGCTGTTTACCTGAATGTATGAAATTTAAGATCAAAGGATTTAAGCCAACTTAAAACCATTTTGATATATTATAGCACAAGATTCTATTTTTGCAACTTTAGTTGCAAGTAAGTTGACAAGCGAGAACAAAGTGCTTAGCATTGCACTAGAATATTACCCTGTATTGGTTGAGTCTGTCTGAGTGAGAGAAGAGTTAGCGGTTGGAAAAAATACATTTCATCTTCTTCAGTGAAAGAATGCTTTCACTTTCTTCCGCCAGTTTGTAAGAAGAATTTCACACACGTAGTTCTTAAACTCAACTTGAATCAAAGTGAAATGATACATTACACTAATGTCTAGAGTGCCAGAATTAACATTTTCTTGGACAGTCTGGGTGACAGTTGAGATCTTGTCTCCGTTCTGCTGACTAAAGTGTCATTCCGTAACCAAAGTTATGCTGTGAATATTAATTTTTTCTTTTTTCTTCCTCATAGAAATTGGTAAGGTTTTTGTGACAATAGTGTTATTTTTTGTACTTCACAATCACAAGTTAAAGGCGCATCAGAATTTTCGACTTTTACTTAAAATTTAATTAAATCTATTGTTTCTGGTATTTCATTTTTCTTCCTCTAACTAGCTCCATTCTCTTCAAAGAAATTGAGATGTAAATTAATATCCGTCCGCATTTGACTTTGAGTAACTCATTGTCATGTACTAAAATGTTCAAAGTATTATTTTCAAAATAAAGTAACAAAAACAAATTGTATTACGCTATAAATTTTTACTAAACTCTAAATACTAATGAAACAAAATACATGTTGTCCTTTATAATTATAACTTGAAAAAGTTAAGTTTCATTGTATGTGCAAAACCATGGCATGGCGTTTGTTAAGGATATGGCTTGAAGTAAGAGTACAACGACTATTAAAACAACCAAATTTCAAATTATACTGCAACTCAATATTTATTTTCTAAGTAGTTCAATTTTCAACAATTAAAATTGTATATGTAATTTCCATAACCTTTATTATCAATTTAGTTCCTAGTAACTAAATTTCGATTTAGTAATTCTGGTTAGATCAGAAATCATTATTAGTAATTTGAAAAGCTAGTCGCTCTTTGAAGCTTGTTTTTCCTCATGGAAAAATGATTTATGATTTGTGGATCTCTGGTTAGAACTCACTGTTCGTACGTAAATAAGAAGGAATGATTGTCGCTACAGAATTGGAAAACTTCATCTTTATTAAAGTGGAAAGGAGCTGAAAGATTAAATAGCTTATGGTTTAGCTTTAGGATCTAACGTGAGGAAATTCCTCAAATCCTTCTCAATCCATGAGCGGATATGAGACTCATGGCAAAATCATATAAATGGTGGAAATCATAGAATACATTACGAAGTCTTTTGGACTCAAACTTCTGCTTCCAACATATTTTGAGACCACTAAGTATATATTATAGTTCTTGTGCGTTTACTTAGTAGTTGGTAGTGTAGCCAGAGAAATAGAATTTTCCTTGGTTGAGAGAAGCGCTTTGTGACAGACAACGTTATTTAGTTTTATTTGAGGATGGATGGTTAGATTTTAGTTAAGAACTCTATGTTCTAAAAATGTCAACAAGAATTTGTTTCTTCAAAAGCTTTGCATTTGATTGGATTTTTTTTGTCTGGTATAGAAGGATGCTTGGAAGAAAGAACAAAGAGTACTGCCGTTGGGATATTCAAGATGACGAAACCGAGATGAGCGTTACTGAAGAACAACTAAATTTTGAAGAAATCGATGGAGATGAGATGATATTGTCAGAAAGAAATTCAAGTACATTTGTAAGACCACTACAAAATCCTCGTTTTAGAATTGAATATGTTTCAAATACAAAATTTCCACAGTCTGTTCAATTCTGTGCCAAAGGAAGTAGCAGACTAATCAAATATTTTAAGGGAAAGGTATGAACAACCTTTCTAAGGACTTAGTAATCTTATTGTACCCACTTAGTTTTTATTTATTTTGGCGAGGTTCTAAAGTTAGACACTTGAGAAGTGAAAAGAAAATCCATCAATATTCTAGAAAGAAAATACGATTTCCAATCTGCAAGGTAGATTGTTTTAAATCGAAAAAAGGTTTTACTTTTAACTTTTTCTAGCACATTCTAGGAATTCTAGGAAAACAAAAGCAGCTTATATGCTATCAAGGGGATTGAGTGTAAATTACAAGATTATATTGAAAATACGAAAATACCCTTTACTCCTTGTTTTTCACGTTATTTTCTCAAAACAACGCTGCCCAGCTCATGTTCCCTTCCAATAGATATTCTAACATTTAAGGATTTATGAACAATGCCACGGTTTTAGAAAGATTTATACATAAATGCTTCTCCAACTTCACTTTGTATATCATTTACTTTCTGAAAATCAACTACATGTTTTTGCAAACGGAATATAGCACACACCTTGGCATTGCACCAGCAAAATTTACTTAAGTGCTTTCACAAATTATTCTCTTATATTTTTTCCATGAAATGAAGAAATAGACTACTTGGATACACATTTCAGTTTCTTCCAAAAAGTCATAATTTACTGAATTACCTGTAAATCTTATAAACCTTCGAGTAGTCGAAAATATTTACCGTTTTATAGAATTAAATATTTATTTAGAAAGAAATGTTTCAAGTAGAAGCATTTTCTATTTTTAAGTACTTGACTCGAGTTCTGATCTCATATTCTTTTACTTTACTAAGAGAAAACAAAAGCGATATTCTTGAAACAAAATATTGTTCTTTAACTTATATTTCATATTTTTAATTAGGGTTAGGAGTTTCTTGGTAGAGTGTAGTTACAATGAAAGTTGAGCTTTCTTTGTTTAACTATTCCATAGGTTGGAGTGATTATTCTATGTGGCCTTATTCTGATGATGGGGTTTCTATCTGGATTATACTATTCATCAAAACATTGTACAAAGACAGTTTCTAGGGCTCGAGATCCATCCGCACCGTGCACACAGACAAAACGATTAGCAGGTGGGCTGAAAGGGAAAGATCATCAAATGTTTCAATTAGACGAAGAAGTGTTCAGGTCTATTTTACTTGATATAAAAGGAAGTGCAATTCGAAGAAACCTTAGGTAAGGTTATTAATAATTTGTATTCATAGTTCATACATTATTTTTGAAATCTGTGTGTGTCCCTTGAATTTCTAAAGCTTAGTTCTCCCTGTGACATAAGAATTGCTTGCATTTGTTATTGCGGTTTATAAAAAGTTAATGATTTGGAGCTTAAGCCTTTCCCTATTTACTTGTAGGGTTATATATAATTTATGTGAAATATTACCTGTGCTTTGTACAGTTCCGGACTTGTCTGACAAAAGTAAGAAATGTGTGAAATACGAGGTTTCTAAAACTGCTGCTGGCTGCTCCAGCCGCACATCCTATTATTCTTAAGGGAAACCTGCAACACATAGCTTTCACTTTGAAAAATACACATATTTCACATTGGTTGAAATACGATTTTTGTGGCATTTCCTCCTATTCTTTCCTTTTCTTATTGTTGCGTGTTTGTTTATGTATGTGTGCGGCAGTATACCTTGGATTCAATGAGCTTGAAATATCTAGATCCTTGTGTGTGTGTACATAACGCATCAGGGATAATTTAAGTGTAATGCCAATTTCTTTTCACAGAAGAATGAGTCAAGAAGTTCATGGAGCTGTTTCGGAAGAAGGAAAGGCAATGTCAGTCGCTACAAGGGACTTGTGGAGAAATTATGGACTTTCTGTTCGAATTGAACAACACAAAAGTCTTATCACCAAGTAAACTCATTCATTTCAATACACTAACCCAAAAGATTCTAGAATTTCTAGTATATGTACAACCACACATAAGTTAAGTCCCGTCTGAAACAGGAGATGTATGATCTTTTTTTTCCAGAGAGACCAAACCGAGTCAGTTGGAGCTTTACAATAAGACGGGAGCAGTTATATTCCAAAGTGTTTCGGCAAATGCAAAGAACAATAACATTCCTTTAGTTGCTTTTTCACCTTCAGCAACTGTTAATGGTTGGTTCATAAGTATTAAGTATATAAGAAGAAAGGCTTTACTGAAAATGACCATAAGTATTAATCCGAAGTTGGTGGATTTTTTTTCTAGCATCCCTATTCTACGCTCACTACGCACGAGAAGAAGATTTTAAGATCATACAAAATCAAGGACGAGAAATAAACGGTTCTATAGCGTTAATAAGACTTGGTAAAATCCCTTTATATCAAATTGTAAGTAGGTTATTGTGAAAAACTCTGAGTCATATACATATTTATACAATAACAATGTCACCAAGTATAATTTCAACACCACTAGATTTCCAGGGCAATTCTTAATGGGTGTACTGGCATAATACTTTATCCAGACAAAGAAGATTTCGGGCAGTCTCTGCCATCGGATGCTGCAAAAAGAATTTCATTACTTACGATAGGGCAACTTCATGAATATCAAGTAAGTGTTCAGCGAAGAAAGAAAATTTAATTTGAGTCTTTATGTGATGCTTTCATGCCCCATATCGTATATAAATTTCCAGAAGCATAAATCCAACCTACTTCTTCCTGCATATTCGATTAGTTACAAAGATGCCAAAGCAATACTAAGGTAAGCATATACTGAAACTCGACTGCTATGTTTTATCCAGCAAACATACAAAAGTCTTTGTATTGTTTTCAATAAATCTGCTCAAATGTTGAATAAATAAGGCTGATCAAATATCAAGAGAAACTTACAGAGGAACATCAAGAGAATTCTGTCAGAGCAAGCTTGTTTGTTTCTAATGATTTGGAAAAGTCTGTTCCAATGTATAATGTTATCGGGTCAATACCTGGAATTTGGGAGTCTGACAGGTTCACAATATTTGTTATTTCCTGGCATATTCCAGATCTATGAAAAAAAGCCATTTAAATGAAATAATTTGTTTTTAGATATATCATTGTGGGATGCAGCCATAGCTCATGGGGTAACGGTGCAGGAGACCCAGGACTTGGATTAGCGATGACTACGGAATTGATTAGAATATTTACATCTGCTGTTCGTTCAGACTGGAGACCTAGGCGTTCAATTTTGTTCATTTCCTGGGATGCTCATCTCTATGGGTTTTCTGGTGTATGGCACTGGCTCCAGGTACATGTTTAAAAACCCTAAAATGTTTAGGTGTACGTATTTACATGCCAATAAACAGTGGAAACATTTTCATGCATGGGCCTCTGGATAACTATGACATGAGTGGGTTTTCACGAATTCGAATAATAGCTTTCTCTTGTCCCTAATTCCAACTTTCACTCTAAAACCCTAATATATGTATGATAATGTTCTTGTACATGTACATGTTGTTTGATGTTTAAGCATTATTCTCTTGGTCCGTTTAATGACTAATGCATGTTTAATATGCGTAGTCATGCATTAATGCAGACTTGTAACTCCATTACAACATGAACTAATTCTCAGAGAATGGACCACTTGATGGGGAGAAGGAAAAGGGCTGTTTAAACATTGTTCGATTAACATGAATAAAGTTTTCGATTATTCAGGAATAAGTTAAAAAGTTGGTAAAATATGCAGAGTTAGTCAACGCACGGCATCAATGTATACATGCTCTAATTTACTCTATTTTCTAATTAGTGGAGTAGCATTTGTGCAACATATTATTAAACAAATAGATTCATTACAATCAAGAACCAAATGCTTTCACCATGAGAGTTTCATTCGTTAATTTAATTTAATTAATATGTAATTAGCAAGGGCTAAAATTCATTTTTTTTTGTACATACAGGAGCATTACTTTGAGATCTGGAACAGAGCAATTGCTTATATTGATGTCGGAAAATTAGTTGAAGGAAATCATACTTTGCAAGTATACAGTAGTTCCATGTTACATGAAGTGACGAAACTGGCTATTGAAGCAGTAAAGAAGATACAACAGAAAAACTTTCCCCAAACCTTTCAGGATGTTATTATTTCTTCAACTCTCACTTTCAATGAACCGGCTTACTTATTGTTTGGAACTCTTGGAGTACCATTTCTGCGTTTTACTCTACTTAATTGCAATGAAGTAAGCTATAAAAAAGCTTTTAATCTAATAATACTAATACCTGTAAAGCTAAAAAGTGTTATTTCTTAATCTTTGAACATGAAGGAGCCTTCATATCCATTGTTCCAAACATCATATGACTCATTTGAAAACTTTGTCAAGTTTTTCGAAGATCCAAATTTTTATCAAATGGAGGATATTGGTAAACTTACACTATTTTTCGTCATTTTTTCATTTTTCATTTGTTTATTAAAATGTTTGTAATAGGTCGAATATTAGCAAGTGTAATTTTACTTCTTGCTGATTCCCCAATCCTTCCAATGAATGTTGAAGACTTTGTAAATGAAATTCAGCAAGGTTTTACATCTTTTACATCACATCATAAGGAAATTTTATTACAAGCCAATATTTCAATAGGTAAGTTATATACATTTTATAAAGCAATCCAAGCGATTTTCGGAAATGGTAAATAAATATGAGTATAAGGATTTCCTTTTATCGCTAAAAACCCCAAATATTTACTTTCACTTTAGCTTACCTCCAAGCTGCTGTTATGAGACTCCAAGTAATCGGTGACAATTTTAGAACTGAATTCCATAATAGAAGTGTGATCAATAACGAATATGATTATATTAATTCTCCAACAATCTCAGGCAGTGGATCCAATAAGCCTAAGGCTTTATTTCATCGAATACTCAACGATAAATTAATGGGCCTTGAAAGAGCCTTACTTTCGAAACGAAATGATGGATATCGTCACCAAGGATTAGGCTATACTGGGACAGATTATTTTAATACACTCCAAAAATGTGATCCTAAAAGAGTTGTATTTCCAAAACTAACTGCTCTCCTAGAGTGTAAATTTAGACCAGAACAATCTCATTGTTCCAAGGATTGGGCAACAGAAGTAACACAAGAAATCCAGTCTTTGATTCGATCAATCAATGCTGCAGCAGCCATATTACAGAGTCCCTTATTACCTGAAGAGGCTGATACGTCAAACCCTTAGCCGATAGAACAAAAATAAAATAAAATAGTTGAAATGTTGAGTAGGTCAACACTTCAATAAATTTAATTTAAGTATTATTGTTGCTCTTGTTAAGTACTTAACAAGATAATATTGGTCAACTCAACAACCATAAAAACAGGGTACAATTTGAATACGTAATAATTGTAATAATAATCTTGAAAAATAAAACAATTTCTTGCACAGGTAAAACGTAAAAGATATCGTAATGAATGCTTTCTGTAATTTTGGATATCTCCAACCTGAATCCGGGAGCAAAATTATTGACGATTGATGATTGATGACGCCAAATCATAAGAGAGGAAAAGAGGCAACCGAGATCCGAGAGCATTCGGTTATTTGTAATACATACTTTTACGACATCTACCAACCAAAAGACCTGAGATTTAATAATTTGACATTGAACATTGAAGTATTCCTTTTGCATTGGATTTTTCATAGCGTAGCTTTTGCTCTGAGTGTGACAATGAACTTTTACCTTATGCCTTGAGTTGCGTCTCTCTTCTGTATGTTCTAACAGCAGCTGAGCTGACGCTAACATTGCATAGGATAGGAGTTAATTTACTCGGTTTAAAATTTAAATAAACTGGTTAATAAATTGATTAAATGCAATATAACAATTGTTTATTGGTAACAAATTGAGCAAAGCAAGTCAAATAAAACGCTGATTTTGAAATTTTGTGCGTGCCGTTCATCAAATATTCTCTCTCATAACGTATTCTTTCTACAAGTGTAACTAGCTTTGTCTGTCTGTGTAAGTTAAGTCTGACCGTTTAACGGTGTAACTTTTGCTTATAAAACCCATGATAATCGATAATGCACGAGTTTTCAGATGCAAATGATGCTTTTAAATTTTTAATTCATTGAAAATTGAAATAAATGTTTTTACTCCTTAATTTTTCTAGATCAACCGTTCGTTTCGAATAAATACGTCTGTGATGGAATATACACCGGAAAACGTAATTAATGCTGTTGTAGAATTTTATCGTCATGAACAAAAATTAAATATTGAATGTCATGAATGGTTAAAAAATTGTCAATCTTCACGTGAAGCCTGGACAATTGTATGGCCCCTCCTAAATACTAGTCATATTCTTCAAGTACAATTCATAGCTGCAAATATACTCCATCATAAAGTATCACGGAATTTCAATGAATTACAACCGGAAAACTATACGCAACTTAAGGAAAATTTAGTATCTGCCATTGGAAGATATATTTCAGGACCTAATGTTGTGCTCACTAGGCTGGAATTGACGGTAATTAAACTAAAATTAGAGAGTTAACATCAATTATAGCTTTTGGTAATCTGATAATGCTTAAATTTTCTGATTTCTCCAGTTAGGAGTGTTTATAGCCAACACAATTGGACCAGATTGGCCTAATCCATTAGAAGATTTAGGTTCTGTATTCCAGCCCCAAAATTTTCCCGGAGTACCCGAAGAAACAGTTATAAAACTCCTAATACAAGTGTTCGGTCATGTTCCTGAACAGGTGGGATTGAAGCTTTTCATTTCTCAAGAGTAAGATGAATTAAATTCCATAATAAATTATTATTCAACTGCACTAGGCTCATTCAGCTTGGCAGCAAACCGTTCGGAAGAGTCATGCTCACCGTGAACTTCAGAGTAAAGGCGAATCAAGTAAGCAATTGTAACTGTTGGTTTTAAATATTATTTTGTAAATGTATTTTTTTGGGGTTGCAGTGTTCAATTGGCTGTTCAATATAATTAAATGTCATCAAAGTAATGAGCTGGTGAAAGAATCTCTCAAAGCAATGATTCCATGGATGAAAATGTTGAGCATTTGTGAATGGAGTTTGCTAAATGATTTGTTAGACACCTTGGTTGTAATGTCTAGGAATTCAATAATCCAAGGGGATACAAGTCTTTGTGAACTTTGTATTGAAATGCTCAGTGGAATTGTGGCTGACCCAAATACACATCATTACCCATCAATAGTATTATTAATTCTAAGCAAAATTATACCACTGGAGGCAACTTTAGATTCCGTTCTTGAAATGCAAGATATGGTATGACATTCATTTTTGTTTTCAATAATACTTGCATTTGCATTTAATTCATACATTTTCTTATAGGAACTAGCCAGCAGTTTTTATGGGATGTACGTATCCTTAGCGGACTGTCATTCAAAGCTCGTCGTGGAAATGTGTGATGAAGAGGCAAATCAAAATAAGTCTAATCCTCAGAATAGAGGAAATGTTTTAAAATTAATTGACATTCTTCTTCGTTGCACTGCTACACCGGGTGCATATCCTGTTGATGAAATTGTGAGCTCAATCACAATTTCCGTTTGGTACTCTTTTGTGGTAAGAGTAAGATCAATAAAAATAATAAATATTTAGCCTTGACTTGTCATTTGATTGTTTTTTGTGTACAGGAAGAGCTTCAACCAAAACAATCTGAAACACTCAAATACGCTCGTCTAATGCTGGTTTTTGATTGGGTTTACAAATCTCTTGCTGAAATTCTCATTAAAAAAGCACAATATCCCAATGATCTAGGAGAATGGACTGCAGATGAAAGAGAACAGTTCCGAATGTACCGTCAAGACGTCTGTGACTGCCTCACATATTGTTTTGAATTGAGGGGCTATTCAATGCTCAATGAATTGATTGAAGCTGGAGAAAGATGTCTAGATGGACTAGAAAAAGTAAGCTTGGGTTCGACAAGTAGCGAAGAATTCATTTCATAGATTTCATTTTTCTTTTTATTAGCATCCTACTGAAATACAAAACCAATGGTCCCATTTGGAAAGCCTTTTGATGGGAATTAGGGCTGTCACGGAAAATATCTCTGATGAAAGTGATCCTCTACTAGCAAATCCCATGGGAAGAGCATTCAACGTAATATTGAGAGCTTTGGAACTCAACCAGCAACACAGGATACCAAAACTATACCAAGCTGCATTGGAATGTGTCAGTAAGTACTTAGTGTGTTAGTCAAATAAGTTTATCATTATCTAATACAAAATGAAATTTTATTTTTATGAACAGGCACGTGCAGTTCTATGCTTCAGAACTTTGACAGTGTTGTCAAAAGTGTAATTGGGTATATTCTGGAAGGCATTTTCTTCTCGGAGTGCGCTTCGTCTGCCACTCTAACCCTCAAAGCGCTTAGTCGTGACTGTACAAAAGTCTTATCGACACTTACACCTACGATATTATCTTCTTGCAAGGTTTGTTTTATTCAATAACTTGGCTACTAATGGGTTGTAATAATCTGATTTATTCTAGCAAGCGCTTGAAAGTGGACAACTGGTCCAAAATGATTGTATACGATTAGTTTATTGCATTGGGAAGTTTTTACCATATCTCCAGAAGGACCAAGTTATCTCTGCTGTAAATGAAATATTCGCTCCAAGCTTATCCCGACTTCATTATATGGTTGAACATGAGGTATTAAAGCGTTCACAACACTTAAACTGGCAGCCTAGTCAAACTTACCATTTTTCAATTTAGCCTGAACCATCGTTGAAGTCTGAGCTAATTGTTATACTTCGGATTTTGAGTACGTTATGTTCTTCCTTGGATCAGCCTGGTGGAGATGACGACAGTGATGACGGTATGTCCGAGGACAGCTCAGTTACCAATAATAACAGTTGTCCTAGTCCGGGGCCTTCCACTTCGTCCAAGAAACCCGACATTTCTAGTCAACCATTAGTACCAGTAGTCGAACAAATCGTGCCTGTTCTGATTCCACTTGCAGAGAAGTGGTATAAGGATGAAGAGGTTATGGAAACTCTATTTTCAATATTAAAGCACACTATATCTACCATTCACGATAGTAGTCCCATTATTCTTGAGCATGGAGTTAGGTTGGTCCTTATATCCTGCCGTTTGCAACCAAATTCATACAGTCTGCAGTTATCAAAAAGCGTAAGATTAAGACTTATAAATAACAATGTGCAGGTCCATTAAACGTATATATTGATTCGATTTTAGATCATTTTAATGCTTGCTGGGAACTTCAATGCCCAATGCCAATTCCTTCAAGAAATTCATTCCAGTATGTTGGGATGGTTGAAGAACCTAAGGGAGAACTGTGACTTTATTGAAGCTTACTTCCAACTAATTACATTTCTGGTGAAATACCATTGCAAGATTGTGAATGCTGCGGGGATTAATTTGGAACCTATGCTTAGAATTGGTAAACTAAAATTAAGAAGATAATTCTGAAAGTTCTTCATCTCTAAATACTTAATGTTTTTTAGCAATTGAAATATTAAATTATACGGAAGCACCTTTGTTAAAATCTGGAATAAGTTTCCTGCAAGCTACTTTGGACAAATGCTCAGTTTTGAATCCGTCTCTGGTTGAATACTACAAAAGCAATGGCCCATCACTTTTGAAAAAAATTGTACTTGGAATTGGTAAGTAAAATTGGGATATTTCTTTTCGAATTTTGAACTGAAAATCAATGTTTTGATTTTGAAATTTTTTTATAGGATTTGTTGTGCCACGTACATCAGTTCCTTATTTCTCTGACCTTTTGCTGCTTTTTAATAAGACATTCCCACCGGAATATAGGAAATGGCTTCAAGAAGCTTTAGCTCCACCTGGATTTCCATCACCACATTGTACACCAGAGTCTAAAAACACATTTTTCTTAAAACTAACAAGGTATTGCAAAGTTCATTATCTGACCGTTTATTTCCATTGCTTTAATTTAATTGTTTCGGTTATCTTTTCTTTCCAGGGAAAGAGCTAACAAAAGGATAATTGTGGATGCAATTAATGAGTTTGCACTAGCATGTAGGAATATGTCAGGAAGTGAGTATGGAGCAATGACATCCAAACGTCTAATGTGATTTATTTAGAATTCCTCATACCAGTTAAATATTACGTACCTATATTTATACAGATATTTTAATTATGATCTCGAGCTTCGATGTCCAACCTAAGTTCAGTTAGTGTGTGTCATTTGTACTATAACATCAATTATGAACTAAGTTAATTGATCCTACCTCTTTTTATCATAAACTTTTTGACTGCCTGTGAAAAAAACAAAACAAAAAGCACTAATAATACTCTTGTACCAAAGAATAAATCCACCGAATATTTACATTTTAGTTTATAAGGTATAAAGAAATAATGCATTTAATTAGTTTTTTGTCTTCTTATTGTGAAATACCAGTAAATTCAACAGAATAATGTTTGGAAGCAGAGATATCATGCGATAGTGGACCGGAGTGTAGTAATGGAAGCCGTGTTTGCAAATCTGGACAAAATGGTGTTACGGTAGGAAGTAGTTCGGATGTACCATACCGTAAAAGGCCATTTATTTTAAGCGTTCAAGCTTTTCATTGTAATGACTTTTATTACAACTGGTCATCAAAATAAAGAAGTTTTCTAAATCTTTAGTTTCTTTATTTAATTAAATAAGCTTAAATCATCCAAGATGAGTATCATTAATATAAATCTTTTTGGTTTTTAAGTTTTTAAAACAAAATTTTTCCATTCTTTCATACCACCATGAAGTAAAAATTGTCAAATTTTGGATGGGTGTTAGTCTGACTGTTAAAACGATCATTTCTACCTGTTCATATTATTTGAAGGAACAATAAATGTCACTCAATAGACCGTTTCATTGCATTCAGCTCAAAAAAAGAAGTTTGACTTTTTGACATCCTTAGGGTTCCCTTTTCTCTGTATAATGTAGCCCTTAATTGACTCTCTCAACACCTCATCAGGCAAATACAATAAAGCTTCCTCTCAACTTGACTCCGCCTGTTCTCAACTCCCAGTCATAAAATAATAATGGGTTTTCTTTCATTTTAATACTGTTCAAAAGGCTTTGTGGTTAATGTCATGCTGAGAAAATGAACATTGTTTGTTTTTTCAATCCTCGCATATTGAAATAATATTGTTTTAAAGTCTTCCATAAAAATTTATTGTTCATTTATAAGTATATAAGTATGTAAGGCCAACAAAATAAAATTATAATATATTAATTAATACAGTCCTACTAATTCACTGGAATAGACAAATTATTGTCATTTAATGTATTAATTGCTCAAGCTATCCTATGATGTACTATAACTATTTAAATGTAATTAAATACAAATTTCTACAAAGGCGTGTTTTTTGGTCCATGCATTGATTGGCTGAACATTTGATTGAATTTTTTAACTTGGAAAATGATATGTACCAACTTGTGTCTAAATTTCACTTGTATACATATCACAAATTAAACGCTCAATAGGTGCTGGGCCAATAGATTTCTTGAAAAATAGCTCTTGTATTGTTGAGGCACTTAGACATTTTAATGAAGGGAGTAAAAGTAAAAGATTGCCAAATCGACTTGGTTGGGAAGGATATTTATCTGCAATGTATTTGGTAAGTGTTAAGTGTGCTTGTTCTTGCAATGACTTTACAGCTTTTAAATTTTGTAATTCAGTAGGTGAAGTTTTATAAAGTATTATTGCTCTTAAACATTGATATTCAACGTCATCAACATTTAATCCACGGAATTCTTCAAAAAATTCTTGGCAAGATCTTAATTCCCCAAGAATTTTCTCATATGCTTTATTTTTTCTCTCTTCTTGACCCATTCCTAAAAAAGATCAAATGTTAGCCTTAACGTTACTAGAGAATATATTTGTTGTGTTAGCAAAATAAATTTTACCTGTCGAACCTGTGTCACTATCGTAATCATAACCGTTGATTAGCTTTGGGCCAAGATCCAGAGGCAAGTTAAACTGTAGGGATCCAAGCACAAAAAGCTCTCTCCAACTTTCTTCAACTAAAAGTAGCTGATCACGCATTTGTAAGCTGGTAAATGATTCGAGGCTCTTGGTCCATTTTACATTTTGATACAACAATTGAGCAGCGGTTTTGTAAAGTGTTTCACTGCTCATCATTTGATGCATGTTAAAGCTAAAATCTTTGTTGCTTTCTGAGGCTTGATTTCTCCCATTATTGCTATTGTTGATATTTCCAAACATTCCGTTTGCTCTAAAATTGTTCAATGAATGCATTTGGAAAATGTCTGGAAATCCAAACTGTTAAAAAAAATTAATAAGTGAGATTTGAAAATATATTGACGTTTTATAAGTTTATAATATTTACCTTATTTGTAAAAGGTGGTAAACAGAAAAATGGATAGCCGTAAGGTGGTCTGGTAAACAATCTTTCAAATGATGAAGAGCCAGCCGAGTCTGGATCATTTTGACCCAGAAATGGATTGGGCATAGTAAGATTTAATGGAGGAAAAAACATTCCGGGATTTGGAAATGGATTTCCTGGACCAAAGTTGATGGGATGAGAAATTGATTTGGAGTTTGAATTCTGAAATGGCATAAAAATTGAGGAAGAAGATGAAGGTGAGTCCGCAATGTTCCTTCCATGTAAGTTAGACGGAGATGATGAGTCAGCAGAGTTGCTTATCTTAAGTTGTTGTAACAAATTTGGTGGGTGGAGAAATGGGCTTAGACCTATTGGCCTAAAATCTTGAGTTGGAGGTGTTCGAGGCGGTGGGGAATCTTCATGGATGGATCCCGTAGAATTCTGATCTTGATGGGAAGAGTAACCTTTCTTGTAAGAATAGAAATGAGATGAAGTTGGACTTGTACTACTTGTAGGCTCTACAGGAGAAGAAGGTGAATTAGGTGAAATCATGTTATCCTCATTTTGATCTTCCTTAAAAAATAATGACATTTGACGTCGAAGGGTAGAATTCCTTGGTCCTCTTTCATGTTGTACAGCTACAAATAAACACATAAATACAATTATTTTTAGGCTAACAAGGTATTCTAAAAAATTCAATCTTTTCAATTTAGCATGGCATATTTAACAAAAAACATCAACTAAATTAATATAATAAACATTCCGCTTACCATCTTTGTTCATTCCTACTTCGGCACATTTTTTTAGCCTACAAGCACGACACTGATTTCGGTGAGCTTTATCAACTGGGCATCTTCCTTCTGACTTTGCACGACATACATATTGCCGATTTCGTCTTATGGACCTCTAAAATTCAAAAAATACAAGATTTTTTGAATTTTATCATCAACTTTCATCTTTTTAAAAATTTTATAATACTGTGCAAGTTTTCTTACCTTAAAGAAACCAGCACAACCATCACAAGCAAATATCCCATAATGTTTTCCGGACGAATGATCTGAACAAACCTTACAAGGAACGTCATATAAAATGCGACCTGACAGAAGGAGAAAAACAAAGTTAAGTAAATCATTCTTTTCAACAAAAACGACCTCTGAGTCGCTTTTCTACCTCAAGATAATCATAAAGCTTAATGAAAAATACTAATTCCTTGTTTTTGTTTAAGTTCATAATACTGTACTGAATCAGTCAAATTAAATATTACTCTACTACTTTTAAAATTACTGATATACTTGTTTAGCATGATTGCTCTTTCAGGGAATAGATGAATGATAAAAAAAGCATAATAGAATAATTCAAAGTATAAGATACACAAGAATAATATTGGGCGTGATTGTCAAGGGTGCTTTGCTTTTCATTTGTTTTGTACTATAGAATTCAGACCGGAAGAGGCAAGTGAAAGACTGAGAAAATGCAATGCGAGTGAGATTTCTATTTCTATAGCTTAGACATTTTTATATCTTTCTTTTATAATGAAAACTAAAAGTAGATGTGGAATAGAATTGTAGAACATGAATGTGTTCAAAGTGCATGATGAAAATAAGAAGAATAAATTTAATAGTTTTATAGGGAACTGAAACAACGGAAATTTGAATTAGAGTAATGGATTTATGGATTCATGTTGAGAAAGATCACCGACTTAATTGTTATTGTTGATGATCAGTCATCCCGAATTTTTTTCAGGAAATGTGTTCTTGATGATATAAATAATATATGAATCACGCGAAAATCCGGGTATTTGAATGCCTAGCTATTAAACTTCAGTTAGGTTAGGTTCTAAATAAAAAATAACTGTAAATAAAAATCATCCCACACAGCATCATGAGTCCATGAGATAATCGGATGCAACCAAATTAAGAAGCTAGTATCATCATCATCCTGGAAAACATCACCAAAAAAAAAACACGACATATGGAATGACGGGTTTATGGTGTTCCGGTATTTTGATGTCAGTTGGAGCTTATTTCGGGATTTGAGAATCGATCAGTTAATAGTTGATGAGGGAGTTTTTATGAGAAAGGGTCAATCATTTTGTTCCCTTTTCATAAACTCATATTGCACCATACGGAAGAAGAGCAAGGAAAAGGATCTGTGACTGTGAGATTCAGATCAATTTCACTACCTGTTCAGTTCATGTGTATGAATTTATGTTCTAAAATATCTTTCTCGAACTTTAATAAGTCCTAAATTATTCTGATGGATAAAACTATAGATAAAAATGCTATGATGATATGTATTTTGAACCTACAAAATCATCCCTACATGTCAATTCTATTATGCACTTCTAACTTCTAATTCATGCGGGGTGAGATTTTAGGATTAGATAAAGTTCCGAATTTTTATATAGATGCATGAATAAGTGTTCTTAAATGCTATTTCTGAACATGCAAATGAAAATACAGAGTAATACAGGTAAAGCTATTGTTCTTCTGCCTGCAATTGTTTGCACAAAATTAAGTTTTACATTGAAGAAATAAATAATCGCTTAAAATAAAATATATTCTTACTTGAGCTTTGGGCAATTTTCCTTAAATCCATTTTATTCCGAAAAATTTTATGAAATTGAGAAACGCATAAAATAAATGCTTTTTCTATTGGACGCTAACTTAAAAACAACTAAACAAGTATTAACTTAATTTATGAAAGTGATTTTCACAAATTTTAACTCTCAGATTATTAAACTATCGCAGGTCAGTTGATCCAATCGACTGACTGAATTTTTAATCCTCTCCTTGATTTTTGACAAGAGATGTTCCGTAAAAAAAATATTCTAAATCAGGAGTAAAGTAAATGAAGGTATACTACGGAAAAGGTGGCATAAAGCATATGTAATGAGAAGTTTCAGTTGTGTTTAAGGGCTACTTCGGAAAAGGCAGAAGACATTAAGGAGTCTCTTAAAATGAAAATGATTGTTGGTTGAAAGCTGTTAGACGAGAGGGCTGGGCATAAGGGATCTCTGGATTCCAAACAAATGTATCTATAAAATACTCTGCGGGACTTGGGACTCAAGTGATGATAAAACCAGATGGAAGGGTCCCCTTTAGCTCATTGGTTCCATGGGAGACAAGAAGTAAAGAATTGAAATCAAATCCTCTGGCCTTCCAACATTACTTTTCATTCTAGTTAACAAAAATAAAAATCTGAAGCCAAAGAGTCTTTCGGGATCCTCTCTTAATCTCCTGTTCTTTTGTTTGATTGCCTTTTTTCATCATATTACTTTACTTTCCATCCTCCATTCCTTTATTTTTACTCATGATGATGATGCTGGGACAAATTGGCTCCAAATGACAATGAGAAGCGAACCCTCACACCCATGGGTGCCCTTTTCACGTCACTTTGTCAAGTCATATACCATTATTGCTTACTACGACATTAATTCAAATCCTAGCTTTGCATACAACTTTTCATAAAGTTGAATATGAAATGGCTGAACTTTTAGCTCGCCTTTGCCAATCTGCCCTGATACAAATAACCGCAGGTTTGGGTTTACAAACTTCTAAGCTACTGAAGTTGGCTGGCTTTATTATATGAAATCTGACACCTTGATTTTTAAGATTCAAACAGAAGAACGATTATATGGAGTGCTCATAACTTTTTTGAAATTTCATGTAATTTCACATACAAATCCATTTCTATAAAAACTAAATAAAAGAAACACGATCTCCTTTCAGTAAATTTTCCGGAATTTCGAGGTTGAATACTATTTAAACATATCTTTTGGTCCTCCATACTAAAACGACTATGCTGACAATTTTGCTATTGCTCTCTTTGCTTAAAACTCAAGTTTTTGAATTGAACTTTTCAACAAAATCTTAGATTGACATGAAGATGATAAACTGAAAGAAAGTCTTTTTGATCTCCCAATAGGGACCCAAACGATTAAAAAATGCATTGGGACCTTTTTCATTATTTACGTTGACTGTATCCTTATTAGTTAGCCTAACACCTAAGAAGAAACCCAAAATAGAATTTTCAAAATCTGAAGCATAACAGATTGATCTTGGTGGTAATTTCTTATTCTTTAAAATTGAAAATAGGTTTGTATGACTTGATAACATTTTAACTTAAATACTACGCCTCTGTTATTATTTCGGTGTTCCCCAAAGCACTTTCATTGATTTTTCATAGAGTTCAGGCTAACCTTTAGCTTTGGCATTTGCAAAGCCTTATGAACTTCTTTTGTAGGAGAACAGTTAGAGAGTTGTTTAGATTCCATTTAGTATCAGTAAATAAAAGTCTACATAAAGGTGAGAGGGGATGAGAATTAAGGAACAGTGACAATGTCTCAATACATTATTACCTTTAAAACATATTACATTGGTATTTATGTTTGACTGACTGACTGATTTGAATAGCTAGCTGGACAAAAAGAATTGGACAACAAAGGTTGGGTTCCTTAAGTAATTTTGCTTCATGACAAATGATGTGTGAAAATGGAGTCGTAAGTCGTCATGGTTCAAAGAAAGCTAATCCTTTCCGTCCACTACTCAACCAAGCCACGAAGAATACGTTTAGGACAAACATTGATATTATTGAAATACAAAATTTTCTGCATATTTTTATAGAAAACTATTGATGCATTTAAGTACTCCTGACATAGTTCACAAAATACTTTATTTAACACAATATGAGTATTATAAGCAAACGGACTCGTCGACTTTTTTTTCACTGATATTTCTTCAGAGATAAGATTTTGCTTTTTGACCGAAATTGTCTAGGCTAGCTTTCATTTCTCTAACTTCATTTCAGGTAAACATGGAGCAAAGTATATTTTGTATTGTATACCTTGTTGTCTCCTTCTCTGTCCAGTCTATCCGCTCCGAACCTTTGATCTTTCCATTCCATATTCATCCTTCACTTCCATTCAAAAAAACTGAACTTCATAATCACCTTGAGTTACTGTATTTACCTACAATATTTAAGATGATGTTTGTATTTCGGTTGCGGTTACTGAAAACAAAAGTACTTTTGCTTTCCTCCAGAGTAATTAGTATTGTGGTTTTACATTGTTCAATAGAGAAAGCCCAATTTTCGACTGATTGTCAAATTGATAAGTAAATACCTAACAGTATAAATGCTTTTGGTATTCATAAATTCCAAACTATGTAGATCAAAATACTACAATAACACATATTTGTTGTTATTATTGATTCTAACTCGTTCATTTTTATTGATGGTAAATATTTATAGTCACAATTTGCAACTTCAAACTGGTTGCACAGCTATTAAAATGCTTTATGATAATATTAATCCAAGTTTTACCAACAATGCCTTAAAGCTTTAACTAAGAATAAACTTTATGCTTCAAAATAAATTATCGTATCAAATTTCATATTCAGAATCTACTGGATACAAATATAATTTAAAAGTGTCATCCGTGAGAAAATCATAAAATCTTTTTCTTGAAAGAATTCAATTTAGTGCATTATGTTTCTGTCGGTTCTTAAAGATTGCTCTTATAAATTCTGCTGCAAAGAAAGATTTTAAGATACAAATTTTTAGTTCTAATTTCTTAAGGATAAGAACTCATATTACACAATTTCATTCACGTCTTATAACTTACTCCTACTCCTTAGCAAATGGAGAATCAATCTCTTCTTTTCAAATTAAACAATGCAAAACTACATATGTTTTTGAAGTATCAAATTCCATGTTATGTACTTGCTTAAGATCAAAATCAAGTTAAGATTTCCATAACCTGCTTCAATAGATTTCCTATTGGTGTTATATAACATTAACAAAGATCAGGAAGCAGAGTTTTTCCCAGGTTCATATTCGTCAATAATGAAGAATTGAAGATTGCATTATTTGGTATTTACTGAAAATACTTCAGGTGAATCGGCTTTAGAATCATTGCAGGTGAATTTAGTGTTTAAATGAGTATAAAGCGATAAGTATTTTTTAAGAATATGCTAATGAATCTATGAAAAATTTTCACACCAGTAATGAATGAACTATTAGAGCTCTTGAGTTAGTTGACAAATACAACAATACTATATAGACAGGCCACTTGAAAAGGATCGGATAGTACTTCACACTACTTTGGTCCGGAGTAACATATTTCTACCGCAAACTTTCTCATGGATTAAAAAAGCAATACGCCTCTTTTGGAGTAATTACTCGCTCAAAATAAAGCATTTAATTCTTCAATAAATAACGCGAATGAACTAGTTCACACTTCGGGGTTTTTTGTTATTATTCAAGTGGCTATTATTATATGTTGTTGGAAACCAGCAAAAGAGTTTCCAAACATCATCAACGCTTCAAACCAAAATTAAAACCCTTTTGAGTGGTCTAAATATAAGGATTAAAAAATTTTGGAGTTGAAAGTTGACAAAACTTTTTTAAAGTGGCTTTGACGAGGATTTTATACTCTTTTGATTAAAAAAAAATTTCCCCGTCCCTTCCAACGCATTGAGGTTTCCTTGTGCATGAAAAGATTTGCGTTTATTAATTTTAAGGCCCATTTGCACATTATATTAAAAGGTAGTATTTAGCAATTTCAACTCTGTCATTCAAACGTTGGAAAAAAATTATTATTTTTACTTTTTCGCTTTTGCTTTACAAAACAGGATTTTGGAGTTGAAAAAGAAAGTTAGGGCTGTGGTAATATTTATGAAATCGTTGAAAGATACTCTAGTTTTCAATTTTAAAATCACACAGAAAGAAGAAACCTTGGTCTTTAGCAATGATGATGTGCTGGTGGTGTGGCACCCTTCTGTTCCAAACTGTGGTTGTAATAACAGTTTTAAAATATACAATTATAATCCCAAATGTCACACTTCAAACCAAAACAGTATTATTACTGATTTCCACCATATAACTTAGTTTAAATTGGAATAAAATTAGTCTGAAAATTTTGAGTTGAATTTAAAACGTATTTAACGCCACTGCGTTTCATAAAAAAAAAATTTTTTTTTAGAATTTTTAAAGCATTGACTCATTTACAAGTTAGAACTTATATTTAAGCATAGTCCTGTGTCTGTCAATACAAATTGATATGAAATGTTGTCTTTTATCGTTCTGTTTTATTATTTGAACTATATGAATTTATTAATCAAAAATCTGTTCCCAACATTTCATGCAAAGTGAGCGGAACTCCGGAACCATGCTTGAATTAAATCAAATTAATTATGAATTCTTTATATTTGATTAATCTATTTGGACTCCTTTTGTTTATGAAAAATTATTGCATGGGTAGTTCAATTCAAGGATGGACATTTTAGAAATATATTTTCTTTAAATTTGGCAGTTGTGGCATCTAAACAAATATTCAGAACACAGAAAAAACCAAGCCACATTATTTGAGCGATTGTCAATCAACCTCTAATTTCTTGGACTGCTTACATATCTATTAGAAAATAATGATTTATAATTTGTTATAAATAAAGGCTTGCATTTGATATGGAATTACTTACACGAGGTTATACAATAGGTTAGGCGGATTCTGATTGCTCACTCACCTTAAACCCTTGTCTAGATTTTATTGAATACTCAACAATGTCAAATTCAAATGTACATTTATGAAATGAAGCTAAACTAAACGACAATATTCAAGCTCATTAGTATTACCACAAGGGGAACAGAGGAATCAGGTAACAAAAATAGTTTATTCTCCAATATTATGTATGTACAGCATAACCTATCATTATATTCTGTTAAACAAAAGATATGGATTCCATTGTTATGAAGCAGTAAGTTCTTGTAATCAAATACATAACAGAAATGGCAAGCTCGGATTCTTGAATTCTACAAAAGTTAATGAAAATTGAGAAATTCTCTGGAAGAATCAATGTTTTTAGCTATTTTTCTGACATTTTGTAAAAATCATACTTTTAATCTTTTCTTGGCTCACTTGAATATCTTGTTTAGTATAGCTTCACAGCATAAAATAGCAAGTCTTTTGTAGACAAAAAATAAAGTTGTTGAAAAAGTTAATGCACCCATTTGCTTTCATCGGGTTTTATTTTACTTCTGCTGGAATGAATGGATGCAGGTAAGCTTTTGAATAGAAGAGATTTGTCTAAAAGTTTGAAGGCATCTACTAGTAACGTCGTGTATTTAGTAACTTAAAATTGATATTTCAAAATACATAAGCAAAGCAATGAGTACTTAACATTCTGTTTTTTTGATTTTCAATGAAAGGAATGACTGACTGGCTTGGATCTTCCTTTCTTCGGATGAAGTGAAGTATATTAAAAGCCAGAAGGTAATTTCATGGACCTTCAGAGCACCTGGGACGGGGATTCTCTTCACTTAATCGGACTCCAAGGGATGAATGGGTCCTTTTCGTGTTTTCCCTTGGATAAAGAAATCCATGTAACTGATAGACTCTGTTTTATGTGTATTTTTCTTTCTCGTTCAGAATCAAATTCTCATAGTTATTAGTTAATATGCCGTTTCGAATCAATAGACTCGTAAAGAGTATTATGATTTATAGCCGAAAGGCATATCAACAATGCTTTGTTGGCCAATATTATATTCAAAAAAGGCCAAAGTTTAAATAGAAATTATAACAACATGGAGATGAAAACATTTTTTTAGCTTATTTGGTGGTGATTATTCATAAATATAATGAAACCAAGCTAACAGATATTAGGAATGCCCCGGAGTTTTAATAGTTGTCTATATTGTCTGTCCAGTAAGTTTCTTATTGTACGAATGTTGATGTTAAATTATACTCCGCTTCATTAAAAGTCTAAATAAGAGCTTGAAAAGAACTGCGAAATAAATTAAGTAGATCCAGTTAAGGGTGTGGTTGATATTAATAAATGCAGTCTAGGAAAATACAAAACATAGTAAATCAGGGTCATGGAATAGCATCGCTAAAGATGCTCAGCTCACACAAATTAATAATGAAAGATTCGGAAGTCTTTAACATATCTTTATTATTGAACCATCCCAAATAAACTAAGACAAGGTCATTCACTACAAATACGTATTGTTACATGCAAGGAATTATGTAGATTTATCCCCCCAAGTTGTATTCATCAATAAATTGACGAAAGTAGTAGCAATCTCATTCTCATTGTCCCAATTTGAACATACTCCTGTTACCGTTTCTTTTGTAGTTTGTCTTGTCCACACATTCTTCCTCTTTCATTCAACCCATTATTCCCATGGATGAACAAATTGCTCTAATTTATGTATTGTCATCTTTTGTTTGTAACATAACGTAAGGTAAAATCATGGAGTATCTGGTCAAGATTATACGTCAGTAAATGCATAATGATTATAAAATCTAACCATAGCAAATGCTTCCGAATCGTTTTTTTTTTACAATTACAATTACTACATGCGAATCCATTTAAAAAATCTGTTGTAATGAAATGAATAAATCATTTATACACAAACAAACGTAGGAAACACCTTCAATCCAATTTGCTGACATATATAAAAGACAATTCAACAATCATAGATTCATACCCGATTTGGAGTTCCACACAAGTTAAACATTACCTAGTCCATTATTAAGTCCAAAATGCAGTCTTTCTTGGTAAAAAAAAAACTAACTGTGATTTGAATTGTTTAATAGGGTTTATTATTAGTTTTAATTCTAATATTGTTATTTGATTTCTATACAGTTAATTTTTGCTTCTGTTGTAATTACTGTCAACTGTCAGTACAGACAAGTAGATCCAAAGAATGCAGCTATTTTACAAGAAGCTCGATATTTATCTGGAGATGGTAGTTTTGGTTCAGCGTATGTCTCTGATGATGGAAATGAATTCAAAGAAGAAACTGATGCTGATGGAACTCGTAAAGGTCATTATTCATACATTGATCCCACTGGCATGAAAATCACTGTACACTACACTGCAGGTAACATTTTAAAAAAAATCATATTAATGTGAATAATAGTAACCAATTTATGGATAACTTCGCCTTTAGGGAAAAATGGCTTTCAAGTAACCGGCGATCATCTTCCTAAACCAGTCCAACCAATTCATCCCCAACAACCTCAACAACCACAATATCAAGCTCCAAGAAGACAGCAACAATATCAACCCGAACCAGCTCCAGTACCGCAATATAATACAAACCCACAATATAATTCTATTCCAAATCAGCAACAATCCAATGGACAATTCTCATACAGCTTTGGTGATTCCCAGCGTCAAAACAATGGACAGAATTACAATAACAACAACAACAGATTCAATCAAAACCAATACAACAGTAATAACAACTTTCAAAATTATCAGAACCAACCAATTTTAACAACCACAACTACTCCATCTCCAAGATTCTTTCCAGCAGGTAAACTTAACTTGAACAGAACTCCAGATGGTTATCAATATTCTTTCTCAGCAAATTAAATTAAACTATTCGCCAATTTAAGTAATTTGTTCATTTAGTTAGAATTAATTTCCATTTTATGTTTTTTTATTTTTTTTATACAATTGAAAATGAATTAAGTTTCAATAAATGAGTATCGCAAAATAAAGTTAGAAAACTGGCTCATGTTACAAAACTATTTGTACCGTGTCAATTAAAGGAAACACCATTGCTGCTTGAATTTTTAGATTTATTGGTCCAAGAACATTCTGGGTTGGATTTCCAGGCAGAAGCCGGGGTATTAACTTCGGTATTGCTATTATCACCACCAGGGATATCATATACTTCTTTTTTCCAAATAGGAACGGAAGCTTTCATTGCATCAATAGCAAAATAAACAGCTTCAAGAGATTCTTTTCGGTGAGGAGATGATATTGCAATAATTATGCTAGCCTCCTTTACCGGAACAACTCCAAGTCTATAAAGTTAAATAACATTGATTTTAAAAGGAAACTGGATTGACCTCCGAAAACAAGCATGCACAAATTACCTATGTGAAATTGATATATGTTCTATGGTCCATTTTTCTCGGATTTCCTTGCAGATTTTTTTGATTTCATTAATTGCCATTGGTTCATAAGCTTCATACTCGAGCCGTACAACCTGAATAAAATCAATGCAAAGGATTAATCATCTATACTAATTTATTTAGGACTTAGCGTATCTTACTTTCTTTCCATCAAAATTATCCCGAGTTGTCCCAACAAATAATGATATAGCACCACAGCTCTCGGAAGAAACACTGTCTGTAATTTCTTGTACGTTTAATTGAGTTGAAACTAATTTAATTATATCCATTCTTCTCTTCATGAATCCGTGATGAGTTTAATTGGCAATAAGTTTTTGTTGTTTATCCTAAAATTAGAAAATCGAAACATATATGTGTTATTCTTATTGTATCAAAAACTCGGATAAAGTAAAAGTTACCAGAACTTATTGGTGGTATTATAGCTATTTCATCATCATTATTAATTGAAAATTCTTCCGATGAATCAAGATCCAAGTACTTTTGATTTCTTGAAATAACAACAGAATTCTCAATTGGTTTTAACAATGGATATTGGTTTATTATTTCGTTGAGTAATTCTCGTGCAGTAAAATTTGTTTTATTCAACTTGATGAACTCACAGGAAGACTTTAGTAATTCCCTTGCTATTGCAAAAAATAAAATTTTAACAGAAACTTCCATCAAAATTTTATTTTAAAACTTAACCAGGATTTTTATTAGAATGAAGAATAATTGAAAATTGTCCAGATCAGATGAGTAAAACAAGAACAACTTCTTATCTGGATTGGAATGACCTTGCAATTCAAACCTATAGTTTGTATCTGTAAATGTCCTTACTTTTCTTGTGCAAGTAAGTACAATATATTTTTTAATATGTCACATTATACAGCCGAAAAAGCTTTTTAGTGTTCAATATAATCCAATCTCGTTCGCTTGAGAGTTTCATATATGTTAATGGTAGTGGTAATTCAACATTTTTTATCGAGTGCTAAAAGAATGCTAAATAATGAAATGATTGTGGTTAATATTTTATCCGTCATTTCATAATTCATGAATACATAATGTATCCATTAGTCCAACGAATGATAAAAAATCGTTCAAATCAAAGCTATGGAACCTATTAAAAGTAAGCATACAAAACGAAGTAAACAAAAACTAATATTTTGTGCTCAATAATGACTGTTAAAACTATTTACTTTACTGGACGAGTACAATGAAATAACAATTTTAAACTTAACTTTTGGTCTCATGCTAAAATTCATAATAATTGCATTGAATTAAGGAAAAAATATAGCCTTCCAAGCTTTAATTAAATAAAACAAACAAAAGCAAAAAGCATTATGAATCTTTTTTTAAGCGTATAAAGACCTGATGCTGAATCAAACCCAACGTATGAATGAAATGGGTCTATTTTCTGAAAGATGCTTCTTGGGTAAATTATATGATTGAAATGGAGTAAGGAGAGCTAAGAAAATTTGAATCAGTTATCAATTATTCTAATTTAATCATCAATCAGTATCTAAATCTAAAGCTCTTCTTAATTCTTATGGACTATGACTGACTTGACGCTGTAGGCCGAAGAGATGATGAGCGCCATCCCTTGTTAGTCAGAGCTTTGTAACTCAAACAAAATCCGATTTTTCATTTGAAGACTGTCCATTAATCACAGTGTCATTTTGGTTAGTAAACGGTTCAACCTTTTCATACCTCCAGAAACCTTTAATTGTTGATTATCTTGATTTTTGAACAAAAATTTTGGACCATATGGGTTAAATATTTTTTATGAAATTGATTAGATGATTAATAGACGGTCCCAAGCTAGATTGATTGAATTGAGTTGAGCCTAGTTTCTTTTTCTATGAAGCGACGCATGGTTGAGGCAGGATAGGAAGACTGAATTTTTAAGGAAGGAAATTAGGATAGGAACCTTCAAGTTTTTTCTAAAATAAAAATAAGCTTGCAATTATTGGCATTGATTACAATACATTGACATTACGTTTGCCGAAATTAAACTAAAGGACTTGTTGTTGATGTTGACCTTTGACCTGACCTATGATTTTGTCCTTGGTTATTGTCTCTTATAAATTGTTGTTGTGTTGGCATTTGGGTCTTAATCGTTGACTGATAGTTTCAACATGTTGCTACACCTAATCTTAAGCAGGACCGGATGTTTGTAAACGGTTATTGTTGACCGTACTGCTGTTGATTTTAACTCCTGGTCAAGTGATCAGGTTTGTTAAAGGTGTTAAAGTTAAAGGGTGACAGACACCCTTTGAACCGAAATCAAGCCTTATATGTTCCCTGGTCGGAATTAATAACGGACAAACAACAAACTAGCTACCAGTACATCTAGTAAAATTATTTGTAAGTAATAATGTGTTTCATTCAGAAATTAAATCAATCTTTATTTAAACTTGACCTTAATCTTGTTTTACAGAAGATTCAGAATGGCTTCCCAGATAACTGGATGCTATGTTCCAGGATGTGATGAGAAGTGTGAGGAAGCAGGAGAATTAGATAGGCTCGTCTTTGAAGCCCCTATCTCCGCAGTTCGACTCCAAAAATGGAAAAGTGCTCTACCCAAAGGACCTAACCCATTCAATCAGTATACGGTAACTTCAGCTTCTACTGACCTGACATATCCCACAAATTGATTTATAGTGTTGTAACATACATAAAGAAGTGGCTACGCCTTACTGACCAGTAATATTGAATGATTTTCATAATTTTACAGGATGGAGTTTGTGTAAAGCATTTTGAAGATAGATTTTTAAAGAAAGAAGAAGTTATAAACGTCTGCGGGGAACGAGAAGTGTTCCCTGTAGATCCTTGGGAATTAACTGAAGATGCAGTCCCCACGATATTTGACGATGTTAGTGTTCCTCCCGAAACACAAGCGGAACCTGCTCCAGTGGAACAAGAACTTAAGTCTGAGTAAGATTACTTGCTGACTATACAATATACAAATTCGCAAGGTAAATCGGTTGTTCTTTAATATATTGTTTTGTTTCTATATTGTAGAACTGATACAACGGTCCCTATTAAAGAAGAAGACACTTCACAACTGAACGGTTCTGCTTCAAAACGGAAAGTTGAGTCTTTGGATAAACCAGGGTAAAAGTTTATTGCACTAGATAGTTTAATTAGTTTTGTTTTACATTTACAACTTTCTTGTACAGTCCCCTTTCCAAAAAGCTAAAACCGGTGTCAAAGAAAAGTACTGCAAAGCCTCCAGGTTCTGCAATCAACCTGTTAGACGATAATAATCCTGTTAGTGGAAGGCCTACTCATTTGAAAAGAGAAATCATTCCACCTCAACGAATACGAGACTCAATACTTAGTGACGATGACGATTATGCAGATCATAATTATGAACTAGGTGCTGAATCTCCACCATCCCCATCATCAAGTAAATCCAAACCCAAGCCAATGCCAAAATCCAAACAAAGTCCAAAACCTATCATTGGCCCTGCATCCAAGAAATCAGAGGTTGATGTTCCAAAGATTGTTGGCAAGTGCTTCATTACAACTTGCACCAGGAATCCCTATGCCACACTGTTCAAAATTCCTCAAATGACCAAAAACAAGTTACGGGATTGGGTTCGATACATCCCAACAACAGCTATGCCACATGGAGTACCTTTTGATCCCCGAATCCACTTACTTTGCGAAGAACATTTTGATAAAAAGTTTATTATGAATACGCCAAGTGGAAAAATTTTAACTGGGGACGCTGTTCCATCAATTTTTCCAAAGTTTATTACAGGACCTTTGCCTGGAGTAAAAAACCGAATTGCTCCTACACCCACATCAAAGCAAGCGGGTGGAAGGGGTTCGAAAAATAGAATTGAGATAGTAGACGGTTATGAAATAGAATATGAAGATGATACCGGAGCAGATCCTGATTTTAGTCCTTCAAGAAGTAAAAAGAAAGCAACCAAAACCCGAGATCCTGTCACTGTCACAATTGACGATGAGGACGATAAACCCAGCAAACATTCTTCTCATTCACCCAAAAAACCTGCACCCAAAACAAAAGGCCGTATTTTGGAATTAAAAGATCCTGGTTACAATTTGCAGTATATTTATGACAGTAAAGAGCGGATTCAACTACCTCAAGCCGATATTTGGCTTTTCCAAATGCTGAATGACAAGGAAACGCGAGCAAAGACAATTTATATTGCTGAAGTCGTTGCTCGAAATGAACGACTTATTTTCCGAAGATCTATTAAGGTAAATTATTGTTAACTTGAAACATTATTATATTTATTATAGTATAGTTAAACTTATGCAAGCCAATATTTGGAACTTAACTTTAGATCCGGCACGATTTAACTTTCAAAGTAGAAGCCAACGGTGCAGATTTTACACAGATGTTCAACGAAGCTGGAGATAAAGTGGACTCACTTTACAAACTTCAAGAAATGATTCTTGATTTATCAGCCTTCAAAGTTTGTGAAGGATGGGCCAACTACGATTCTATTGAAGCATGTTCAATTGGTCGAAAAATTGAAGGTATTTGGTTTGCAAGAAACTGTGAAGGACTCAACTTGAATAATACGAGATGTCGTCCATGTCTCACACTTAAACAATCCCTTCTTGCAAGAAAAAATGGATTAGCATTAATCGCAGATCCCAATGTAGTTCAGCAAATTCGCAAATTGCCAAAAGATGATCCACTTCATTTACAATTACAAGTTCAAGATTTAGTAAAGGAACGTACAAAACTTAAATATGATTTATCAACTGCAGAGAAGCGTGAAGCTCGTCTTCAAGAAAGAGTTAATGTACTTGAAGGTGTGAAGGGGAAACCTAAGACCATCATCGTTAGTTCAGCATCTGGTCCTCGGCCAACGCTTCCCTTCAGACCTTCCCAACCGTCACCAGGTACATCTGGCTCATTTTCCCCAAGAGCAAGGATGACTCGGCCAAGGACCCCAATACCAACAGGAACTCATAGGGCAACCGTTCCGATCAACGTTCCATTAACACGTCCGGTTGCACCAATTACATCAGGGCCAACTATTGTAACTACAAGTCCAATTTCAACACAAGGCATCGCTGCCCCAATTAATATCACTACTATTCCCCAAGAGTTTCAAGAGTTTTTATCCACTCCCACATTTGTATTGGCGCAAGGATCGGGAATCATCGGGCATCAGCCTGTTGAAGCTGGTCAACAAGTTGTAACAGGAGATAATATTCCAGTGCAAAAGTCTCAGTCAGGTTTTGATGGCCAAGGTGGACATCCAGATGAAATAACTTTACTTTCTTTATAATTGTTTTTAAGTTAAACTGTTAGTATGCATTGTAGCCGCATGTCCTTGGTTAGTATTATTAATTAATATCTCGGCCAACATTGAAATCGACTATAATTAATTGTTTCATGGTTGCAATAATTCAGGTTAGCCAGGAGATTGGAATTAATTTTATAAAGTTAATGTACACCAATAAAGAAGGGTTTGATTGAATTTATTAGAATACCCACATCAACAACATTTGTTAATTGCTGACAGATTCCAAAGTATCTCATTTTCATTTAATTTAATCTATTGTTTTTGTACCCTGTTTCATATATACGTAGCAGTACTAAAGTAAAACTAATTAATTTCTTGTTTGTTGATTAAAAATTGAATTAGTAAGAGTAACTTAATGTTCGAAATATACATGCACTCTGCTGCACAATAGATTAATAGATTTAATTGTTACTAAGGAAACCAAGGAATAGGAGTCTGCTACTAAAACTCTGAAAATAAACTTATGTTTTACACAAAACTTTCTCAGTCACTTTCACATTTGCAACGACAAGGAGTGGTGGATTTTTTCCTGATTTTTCAAATTCAATTTCAAGTTATTAGAAAATGAGTACTCATAGTAATGTTCGACCAGCCAGGCGCTCAGGACCACCTCCTGTACCAAATGAGTCATTGGAATGTTGTACGAAGGGCAAGGAATGTGCCCTTCACTCCAACTCCTCAATGTCCATCATGAAAAGGCATCCAAGCATAACATTCAATGGTATCCTAGATATGCCCAAGGATGTGGCTGATTATGCAATTGATCCTCAAGTTCAAGGGGATGCAAAGGTACTTAAACTTAATTAAGCAATTTCAATTTAAAAGCTTAAAATTATAGCTACTAACATGAACGCTTTTGTGCTTTATTTTAGAGCAAGGATATGCAGCGGCACAGCACATACGACAATTTAAATGTTTTACAACGGTCAATCTTATGCCTCAAGTAATTACAAAATTAAATTTCTTTGCTTTCTCTATGTATTTTGTTTGTTACTCTTAATATTATTCCAGGAGTGATGATGAACAAGAAAAGTACTATGCAGCTACTAAATTTGAAGAATGTGTTCGATTAAATCTAGACAAATCATTCAAGGAAATCTTTCCAATGATTGAGAATGTAAGTAGACTTCAGACTTAATACATCCATTGCCTTTTTCCCTAACTTTCACCATTATAATGAATTGAACAAACAAACAAGCAAACTTCCTGGTTTGTTTTCATTTCTTCAACATTTTCGTATTCTGTGCACGCTTTCTATTTTAATTTACTTCAATTTGTTTACAAACTTTTAGGAATTGAAGAAAAGTACAAGTACGGAGTTTCATTCTGCAGCATCTTCCTCTTTAGTCAAAGTTTGCAAAAACATTCATGCAAAAAGGCAAGATCTTGGAAAACAATTAGTACAACTTATTTCAAAAAATATAGAATCCAAAACCTTAAGTAAGTTTTTCATTATTCTATTTTACTCCTACCAGTCCTACCTTTCTCTAGCTTGTATACAAATGTCTTTACTTTAGTCTTTTTATTGTTTTTCTCGGTTTGTATTTGTTTGGAGATGGAATGGCATGCTTTTCAACGTAACATCGTAGTGTAGCTAGCTTTTATTTCTTGAAATACCTTCTCCCACTCTCACCAATTTATTCTTTTTTTCTTTTTAATGATAGACTTTTTTCATTTCATGTTTTGTAATTTTCCAAGCAAGAATTTTGATAGCATAAAACTAAGTAATTAAATTTACTAAAAGATAAGATCATCTAACGTCAGGTAGAACTCATAATGAAAAACCAAGTAATCTCATAACATGAAACTTTATAGGTTCTATTTTAAGATGATCCCCAAACATACCACTAGAAAAGTAGTATAAATTGCACAAAACAGTCTTAAGACTAATAACTATATTTTTCTTCTAGATATTCCTGAAATTTGGTCAAAAGCAACTTCGGACCTGATTGTAGCATTACCATCAAATATTGTACAAAATGAGGTAAGATTCATAAATCACGTTTTGTTCAACGTGAAAGGTTAGTAATTAAGTATGTTTGTTGTATGATTTATTGTTTAATGAAGTTTGTAAGCCAACATCACCCACTTGTACTAATATGGTGAAAGGCAGAAAGGTTTATTATAATAAGAACTCATGTTTTATTTTCACTTTTGTGAACAAGATATCCAAAAATACAAGCAGAAATAAAACGGAGTCTTGTTATTTTATTATTAGGAACATTGTTATTTTATAATCTCGTTAGTTAAATGTTAGATCTTCATATGCTCATTGATTTACTTTCTCCCACAGATTGCTCCTGGAATTTTAGCTAAAACGAAAAATACTAATGAATCCGTGAGGAAGGAAACTTGTGCTCTAATTCGAGAAATAGTAGAGAAACCCGGAGTAGATTTAGGGTATAATCATATTCCTTTGATCTTGTTTTCAAGGTGCTCATTAATGTCTTTTAACTCGAATTCTATTTATCCTTTTGACTTCAGTGCTGATATTACAACCACCCTGATCAAATTATGCAAAGATTCATCACCACAAGTCAGAGGAACTATGGCCTTACATGTATTGCATATTTTTCAACATTTGCACCGTTTTGAAGAACTGACTAGCACACTAAATGACTTTTTCTCGGATGATGATCCTTATGTGAAGAAAGCCCTAATAATAGCAATTGGCCAAATATTCACGAAACAGGGAATGAAACCATTTTACAATACAATACTTTTAATCATTAGGAAATTTGTAAAGGAAGCTTATGTGAAAGGAGATGTGGAATTACTAAAGGAATTTTCTCTATATTTGGGTGAAATGGCAAAAGTATTTGCGGGTAAGATACCTTTACTTAATATTTCAGTTGATTATGCAACAAAGGAAGACTATGATTCTATAGTTTTCCTAAAAACCACCCAATTACTTTGTCCTACTGTTGATTTCAATACGCGTTCATACACTCCGTCAAAAGTACAAGCAGTTCAATTCCCAAGCGGAATCCACTTTAACTTTTCATTCAGAACCAATTCTTTCTATTTTCTCTTACTCATTTTCTAAAAGGATTTTTATCAGGGGCACGTATCGTAGTACATAACCTCTGTCCGTCGTCCATTTTTACTCTAAATTTGAGCTTCGCCTACGTACAATTGAATCTTAGGTTTTTGACGAAGTGCGGACGTAATACGTGTAATCAAATTACTTTGTCTCCTGTTGGGTCTGTGGTTTTGAGACTAGCTTTCATCAAGAACTAAATATATGCCATTTCCTTATTTTGAATTTTACTTGAAGGAGCTGGTGTTTTAAACAATGACACGAAACTGTGGTTTTTGGATGCATTTATACAACTATCACGTTATGGCTTGGGCGAACAACATAAGGAAGGAAATGATGTGAGTCTAATACGGAATCAGTATCAGTGATACATAAAACATATTGTGCTCATGAATATTTTACCTTCGGCATTTTGATCTGATTTCACTTTAATTATTCTATCTAGCTTCCTACAGGATTTTTAAACTACAGAGCGAATGCGGGATACAATCGGAGACACTCTTTGGTAAACCTGGATCATGCATCACTTAATTTCACCATCATATTGATCCCTAAATAATGAAATTTCCTTTCTCTTTTTTAGGTCGAGTCTTTAGTTAGCTCTGGAAAAGCAACTGGCTCAAATCGAAACTCTCTAGTAGAACAAGCCTGGACAGTTCGTGCAAATATAGGAGTAGGCGCACCAAGTTTCATCAAATTCGCAATGCCTCTAGTGGATTTTCAGACTGGGTTACATCCACTTATTGGAGACTTGATTCATGATCCTCATTATGGAGTACGAGCATCGATGTCACGTTGTCTTTGGCCGGTAATTTGTTCTCTTACTTAATGCCAAAGTGAAAGTACCATTAAAGTATTTTTAAGTAGAAGGATACATTAGCATGCGGATGGTTTATAGGGAAAGCAGACAATATCATTTTTCCTGGGTTTCTTTTTATAATAGAATACATTTTTATTGGTTTCTTTATGCGCTAAAACAACCAGAAATGAGCTGGGCTTAGGTTTAGGTTATTTTTTACTTTCCTTTTTTGGGTTAGTAAGTTTTTATTTGATGCTACAATATTATAGGATGAGTATCCACATGTGAACTTAGTTTTTTATTCATAACACGTCTGAAATAGCACATACATGCACGTAGAAATATAGCTTTTCTGGAAAGCCTTTAGTTTATATAGGTGTTAAAAATGATAATACGTTGCTTTCACCGTACATCCTTTTTCCCCATTCTTCTGTTTTATATTTCTAGGTTATACAGCTTTTGGGCAAGTCCGGACATATTATGTATGGAGAATTCGTTTATCTGCTTTCGGATGATTTTATGGAAGTGGTCGAAGGGCCCGTGGAAAATCTCGCAGAGATTCTACAAGTTTTGGTAAAAGGAAAAGTTATTTCACCTGAAACTATGGTAAGCATGCGATACAGTAATATTATCTAAACGTTCCACACTTTTACTTTCCATCAATCCTATTCCTCTTTTTCAATTTTCATTGAATCTTATTATTCATGTAAATAACATCGAATTTTGAAGTTTAATCTTGGAATTGGATCGATTTTTAAAAAAGACTTTTTTGGAAGTCTGAAAAATGATGATATACTTTTCTCTATATAAATACACTTTTTCATGCTCGAATTCTTAATTTAAGTGCCTGTTCAACTTTTTCTATGTGTATTTTAGACTCAAGGTTTAATTGAAGTTGGAGGTGCTCTTATATTTTGTGAGGAGAGGTTGCACCATGCAAACAATTGGAGGCTTCACACAAGCTTTTTGGAACAACTTTCCGTACTTCCATTTTGCTTACCAGGGGACTACATCTACAATAATTTGGTGCCTAATTTATTTCATCGACTCATAAACCTCGTAAGTGTACTTCAATGTTAGTACCCTTATTAGCTAACTTCAAAAAGTCATTTTGGCTGACAACGACAAGCCACCCACTACTCTCCAAGAAAATTTAAGTTCTTAATTGGAGAATAAAGTAGATGGGTCGTGATATTTGAGATTCTCTTAAATTTCTTAGTCGCTTCTGTTTTAACTTAGCACTCCTTAAAGGATTCCGGAATTATCCCAAAGTGCATTAGTCTCAGTTCATAAAATTAAGACATTTTCTCCTTTTATTGCAGAGGCAGCTGCCATCCAGAATGGCTGTAGCGGATTGTATCGTGACATACTTAAGGCATTGTCGTCGAGCAAATCAACGAGAGGAAATACGGCGTCGAATCAAAGAAAGTAAGTTCTTAGTTCTACGTTTTAACATCCTAAAAACCGCATCAAATAATTCGAGGAGTTTTATGCCGAAAGAATGTGAATTCTTTTTTTTTGCTATTGTGTACCAGGGGAATTCACAAAAGGAGTTTTTTTTATTTATAGGCCTTATATATTTTTCAACAAGTACATTTATAAGTCTCTTTCATTTTCACATGCATTTGGAACTAAATTTCAATTTAGATCATATGCCTTTTCTGAATGAATATTTTGTATTCATAAAGTTTAAGGTTTTATTCTATTCAGTAGTTTGAGCAAACATTATTTTTCTATAAAGCAGTATTTCATATTTTATTAGATTAGAGTTACCCTTGATCTCTAAATCGGGCCCGTACGAATGAATCGTGAAAAGCTGAAGGGCCCTGGTACAAGTGCTTTCATCGGGCCCTTATAATAAACACTTAGTTTTTAGCTCGGTTAAATTAAAGCTAGTAAAATGGTAAACAATTTTATGGACGAGCAACTTTTCTATTTTAAGCAAAAATACTAATTTTATGGATGTTTTATTGAAATTAACAAACTATTTGTTAATATATTTCGAGGTCTTAATTCTTGATCCGTTCAAGACCGGGCCCTGGTATCTTGTACCACCGAGTACCACGGTTCGTACGGGCCTGTGACTCTAATTGAGCCAAAATCTAACATTATAGTCTTGTGTTGTATAACTGAGAAATATGTTTTTCTTTGTATACGTTCTGTGAAAAACCGATCGACATAATCAACAGATTTATATGAATTGCAAAATTTTATGTGTGAGAACTCCAGATAGAATATCATTAAATGTTACATACTCTAATTGCTTTTCTCGGCTATATATGCGAGTGACAAGTGAAAGGGAACGCTGGAAACACAAAAATCAACAGCATAGTCTAGGTTATTTTTTTATCACCTTGCTTCTTTTAGTACTATTAGACAAACGTTGTGCGACCTGGTTTATTTGCTCAAACAGAAATACACATTACATAAAGTCTCTCATACGTAGACCTTGTAGTCAATGAAGCTCAGGTTTTACTAATGCAATGTTTCCATACACTTTCATCCAACTTTCACTCTCTGGATAAGTCACAATTAACCATACGTTCACAGTCTCTGTATCTTTAGGGAGCTATTAACTATCCACTTCGGAATAGATTTTGTACCTTTCTTCTTCTCCAATTTATTGAAATGTACTTGTACAATTCTGTTCTCCTAGTAAAATTTATGACCCATATAAATTTTGCAACCCCTAAATTATTAAAGTGAGATGCAAAAGCATTAGCATAGTAGATTTTTCTGGTTTGAGACCCAATATTTATACGGGTATGCTTGGTGCATTCTGAATCCCGACTTTATTACAACAATTCCAATGTTCAACCTTCCTCAAGCTTGTCACTAAAGTTTGTTTCCAGATATTTTCATATTGAGTTTTAAATTGAAGTTGAAATGTTATTATATATTCTTTATGAAATTTTCAGCATTTGCAAATGGGAAAAGCGTACAAGATAGAATGTTGTATCTTTACATGTCAAAAAGAATTATAGACTTATTTTCCAGAAAATATTTTCGTGATCATTTTTTTGAACATACTCTTGGAATGGCAGGTTTGTTCTTAGCTATTACCGACTTTTTTTTGGTTATGTCGACAGCATAATTTGACCTTCATATGATTTGTTTTGGTTGACAGATGATAATGTACCAAATGTAAGAATGAAAGTCTGCTCACTAATGCCTGAGATGAAAAAGACGTTGAATGGAGAAGATAATAAACTTTCTTTAAAACTTGATGAAGTTGCAGCGAAAATACGGAATTCAGAAACAGATCGTGACGTCCAAAGGGCCATTTCGGATGCCGTAGAAGAGATGAAAAAAATTGGTGTTATTCTATCTTCCAAACAGGTAAAGTCCTCTTCCTCACGTGGATTTTACACGTTTGTAAAAAATAGTCAAGGATATAGCCCAAAGATTTCTGCAAAAGTGGCCTCTGAAGTGATATTAGCGTAGGCACAATTTCCCCCTAACTTGTAATTTTAATATGTATGGAAAATGTCAGAATTTTTATTTTTACTTACCTTTGTTTTCTGGACTACAAATCTGCAATTTTAACATTGCAATGCATTATTCTAAGAGCCAAAATTTTTGCGAAGAAGTACCTTTTCTGTGTTCGTTTTCTTGAACGGTCTATTAGGAAGAGTTGTCAGCTAGCATTTGTACATTACTTTCCCTTACGTGTAGGTAGGTAGCATATACGTATATATTCTAAAGCAAAGGAAAGGAGTTGGACTGGATAATTTTGTTTTCCTAAGTTCCAACTTAAACCGATGTCAAAAATTCAGTTTCAGGTTAAAGTTGTGATTTGCTCATTCTATCTAACTGAAAAGCATATTCAACTGGAATGAACAACTTTCAAACTTTTATGCTCTACTTTTCCCTTCACTCAACTTTCTTAAAAGTTTTCTCTTAAATTAAGCTATACTGAATATAAAGCTTACTACAAAATAGAAATCTTTACAAATTACCAAAAAAGTTACGCATTTCTGAATGGGGTTAGAATTATTATGTCTAAAAGACTTGGCTTAGACAGCACCTAAACAACTCATATAAATTTCCAAAAGTTATGCGACAGTTACAATAATAGTACAATAAATTCAAGAATTATTATGAGTTTGATAGACCTAGGAATAAAAACTCGGACCTCGAGTAAATGCTTAGCTAAAGTATTCAAATATTTACGCAATCTTTTACCCTAAATTTTTTTTTATTTAACTTTAGGTTGAGAAAGGAGACCATGAAGACGAGGCTAAAGAACGTGAAGAAGCTTTCATTGAAAGTTTAGAACCAGAGATACTCAGAGACTTACAACCAAAGGAAAGGCGAAAAAGTAAGTATTATTCCATTGTAATGGTTTTATGACAGAATTTATAATTAATATTAATAAAATTCCTTCATTCTTGTCTCTACAGGTTATTTTAAAACAGGAAATCCACGTAACACAATAGAAAGTCCAAGTGAATTATTAATTTCACATAATAGATTGAAAGTTTCTGCTCCAGCTCCGAGCCGAGCATCAGTCTTTCAGGCTCCGGCTATTAAACATCCCCAACTTACAAATCAGGAAAAATCCAATATTTCCCAACATGAAATTCAACCCAAAGGTAAAGATCCAAAAATTACACCATCAAAGCAAGAACTTTTGAAAAAACGGGGAAATAGTGTCGACAAACCTATATTGAATATCAACAAACCGACTCCTAAAGCTGTAACAAACAATATTGCAAGCTACAAACGAGAGTCAACTGTTCCAAATAAACCCGAGCAGCAACCTATGAAGATACAACCAAGTCCAGCGGTTCAACCTGTACCAGATGATAAACCAAAAGCTGCAACTAAATTTGATCCAAAGTTATTTGCTGCAACGACTACATCGAAATCGTAAGCTAAATACATTAATTTAAGTCAAATAACTTGTTCCACTTCTAAATAATGAATAATTTACAGCTATACTCGACGCCGCACATTGCTTCCTACCGATGTTACATTAACTCGTCAGCAACGACCTGGGGGAAAGTGATATTATTTAATGTCTTCTAAGTGAATTTCCATTTTTTGATATAAGACATGATTAATTAAATTCTAATTTTAAATTCAATTTAAATTTACTAAAAAGCGTGAAATAAAACCGCATGTGCTTCATTCAATATTGAATTTTGGATAACTTTAACAGGTTTGTTAGGAAAAGTAGAATTACAGTTCTGCTGAAATGAGCTTAAGTTTAGCAAACCATAATATTCTAGAATCTAGCATAATGAATGAAAATTGTACTACTCCATTCAGTTGCTCAGTTTGTGGTGAGGATTTGAATGATGAATCATGAGAAATGTTAAAAAGTAGCGAGCTTTCTGTAAGTAACTGTAACAATGTGTGAATATAAAGAGACTCGTTGGTTCCTTTCACTCCATATGAAACATCTATGGAGTTTTCCCAGCTTGGGAGTGGGACTTACCACATTCATTCCATTGATTTAGTTTTTTTTCCCTAACTATGGTACATACATACATTTCATACATTTCAAAGTTAGTTCAAGAAAATTGAATTTTTAAAGGAAAAGCCCTTATTTCTTTCTTACTTTTTCTCTTTCACCCGGGCTTTTTTTCTCTTATACTTTCACTTTCAAGTTTTCAACAGTTTGTAAGTTTCTAAGCATCTTTCTAGAACGATAATGCGATTTCATGTCAAATGGCACGACATTCCATTTCCCAACTCCACATGTTTTCATTCATTCCAACCAAACTAACCAAATGTTATCCTTTACGTTTTATTATATCAAACTATTCAAACTTCTCACTATAAAAGAAAGGATATTGTTACTTTTATTCTCATAATAATATAACTGAAACACGACCTTCAGAAACAGCATCTGTACAGATTCTCAAACTTTCTTTTATTTAAAGATCATTATTCCCTGACCATTTTTGATCTAAGATTTCAGTTCTCAAAGAATGTTTGTAAACGGATGTAGGATTACGCATTAGGCTTCGTTAATGCACGCCTTATTTTGCGCAATCATGGTTTTAAAGTACGTCATGAATGAAAAATACGAGAAGTACTGAACGCTGAAAACATTTCTCTTCTGTGAAAATATTTACTTTTACACATTCTGTTTATTAGTTTCAACTTCAAGTACATACATTAGACAACACTAATCAAAGAAAGCTACTCAACAAAGAAATTCAATATATTCAATTCAAATGTACTTAATTACTGGGGGTGGTCCATCAGGAATTGTCCCACCAAACCTTTGACGAATCTGATCTGGTTCTATTTCCTTTAAAATAATTTCTTTCCAAGCATGACCCTGCTCCTTCTTATTAAATATTTTAATTCTTTTTGTTGTGTCATTTTTAAGAAAAGGCTTCACCATACTCCATAATGTGCTTACTTTTCCCGGAGCTGAAGGCATGATACTTTAAACAATTAGGATACTTTGAAATAAGATTTTGAATAAAGCAAAAACCAACCATTTATAACATATGTTTTTTCCATTAAACCAGGGTAATTCTTTTCCATTTGTTTAGCAATAGAAGTCGCACGAGGCACCACTGTCAAAAGTTGCATTATATTTCTATTAATAAACCCATTTTTTTTAGCCGGACAAATGACAAGCGGCTTACGGACTTGGTAGCTACCAAATCATGTTTGAGATTTGGAGCTGCAAAATTGGATCAATGGTTCAGTGGTTCAATGAATCATTAATTACTAAAATTTTGGTGTTCAAAATCTCTCGAAACTATTACTCATTGGCCACCTCTTCACAGTTCAAATCAAGATGCAAGATTGGGAATTTAGTATTTCGCGTTCAAAATTGGGCGAATGAAAGCAATAGGTTTAGGTCGGGCCTTTAAACATCCTTGATTTTTCAAACTTACGTTCAATCAGTTTTGACATAAATGGCTTAAGTTTCACATCTTTGAAATCCACGATTGCCACAACTGAATTTACTTTCCCATTAGTACTTGCATGCGCTTTTTTGACAAGGTCAAATAAAACTTCACTCCGATAAAGTGAATGACGCTCGCCCTTTTCTTTGTCGGCCAAATAAATTTCCAACGCCTTTTTTAGATCAACTTGTGCAATGTAGCTACATAACACTGCAAATTTGGATTCGATTTGTTTTTAATCTAAAAATAGGTCAATCAATCACACAAAAGTTTGTTTTACCTGGTCTACCTTCCTTATCAAAACCGTCATTGTAATATACTAAACTGTTGTAAAAATCACCAAAATCTTCATCCTTAATTTTGTCCATCATGTTCTCCTGTCTCCATTTAATGTTCTATATTTTCCCGATAAAGCATTAAGCAAATATTTGATATAAGTTGGGCAGTTGTAGGAAATTTTCCAATACAATCTGTACAATAAAACTTCTCTACCTTAATGATGGCTCTTTCTGCTTTGTCTACTTTCCAATTTTTGACTGAAACAGATTTGTTCAGTTAGTGTTAAGGATAAAATAAACTTCAATTTTTTATTAGATTTTAATGGGACACTTACATTCCAACCAGTTATAGAGATTTCCATCGCTTTGTAAATATTCATCACCCTTGTAAATTTCTCTGACTTTTTCACGAAGCTAAACAACAAAAACTGAGGTTTATCATAATCATCTGAAAAGAGAAAGCTTATATTTTGATGTGCCAACTTTACCATTTTGATCGTGGAGGCTTGCTTTTCATTAATTTCCTTCATTTGCTTAATCATTGTATTACAACAATAACAGATAAAACCACTTTAAAGATGAATCAGTATAATTGAAACTTATTCGCTGTGGCTCTGAAAGTTTAATATTGTTGTTGCGAGCTACTCCACAAGTATCAAAAATTTATTGAAATTTAAAAGGTGCTAAGAGTTATAACTAAACTTTAAACTTATATATGTTTCATTTGATACAAATAAACTGCATAATCTCTCCTTCGCTGAAGACCAAATTGTATTAGTGGAGTAGTGCAATTATCTTCTAATAACCATAATTTACATCATGCCTTTTCTATCCTGAACGACGTTCCTGTTCCTTTTATTAACCTTGGCTTGTGGGAAACAAAACTTCTGCTTTGAATTTGATGAGCTGAAAAACAGTTGTGTACACATAAATCCTAACATGTGGATGTCAAACAATGGAAAACATTATTTTTTTTATATTACCTAATACAAAACTCGATTACCGACCTAGAATCAAAGAAATACGAAATCAAAAATTGTTTCATACGATACTAAATTGCTGCATGTTTATAGTTTGAAAGATTTCTAACAAACTGACTTTATAAAATTTATTACTTTTACTTCTTAATTAAAATAAACCATTCGATGAGGGTTTTATAAATATTAATCTCTGGGCATTAAATTTTCAGCCCGATTATGAAAACAATTCATTTAGCAGTCATTTGGATTACCTGTAATTTAAAATGATATGCTACACATTTGTTTGTTTTTTAGAGCAGTACATGGTCTAAGACTGGATCAGCGCAATAAAGAATACCGATTAATTCCTTCCATTGTTTTACTGAATTGCTCAGTTTCTCACGTTACACAGTGGCAGTTTGTAGAATAACAATTTCCAATTTTAGCTTTAGGTGGAAAAGAAATTTATCTTGTTCAGCGAAAGGAGTCATGTTAGTATATCAAAACATGAATTGTAGTGGAACTGGAAACTTGGAGTTCTTAAAGGGATCTTGTGAAGTCTTTCAAAGTTTCCAAAGCTCCCACATGGATTCATCTATCATGTTCCCAACTCTACTCTGTAGACTCCTCGTAAAGGAGAGAGTTGGGTACATGACCAACTAGGAAAGGACCATTGTGTTCGCTACACTGGCTTACATCCGACTTTCTGTTTTAAGACACTCTTTCATAACGATACGTTTACTTTCTCCTTCAACTTTTTTTGTCTGGGCTTTGTAAAGTCCTCTGAATTATTCATGGATTAACCTTTCCCTTTTCTTCGCTAAGAAACTTTTAGATCCATCCATATACTTTCAAAAGAGTAATTTGTCACTTATGATAGATCAAAAGAGAATTGTAGCAAGTAGTCTCAGAATGAAAGTAAGCAGCAATATGCTAACATCGAAAAAACGTCGAAAACTTCATAACCTAAAAACGATTCGATAAATGAGTGTCATTTCCACATAATAAGTAATGATGGTTTTATTTTAAAAGTTGACTTATTGTTTATTTATTTTATCCTTTATACTTAGGTACAGATAGTAATTAAAATACAGAACACTCACTCGTAAAATAAAGCTTTCTCTATTCTATATACACAAGATCTACGAATGTCAATAAGAAAATTATAATACATAATATTGTATACAGACTGTTCAACTTAACATCACTCAACATTCTTACAAGCAAACTTTTCAATCAAATTCAATTTTCTAGCTCCAGTTGCACCTTTAATATAAATATTAATAACATTTATTATTCTTAATGCTACTTATCACGACAAATGCACTGTTGGTTGCACTTTTGGTCAGGAATTGATGATAGTAAAATTGGGCGTATTCTCAGGTCGTTGCATTTTCTTAAAGTGCAACCAACAGTGCTACAGTCATCAATTCAAACAAACCCGTAGACTTATCTTCAGCAATTTAGATTCTAATTAAGAGAAAACTATAAGACCTTAAAACATAATATTCATTCAACCTGTAGAATTAATCATAACCAATCATAGGTCACAGGAAAGGCGTCGTGAAAGCAGGTAGCCTTGTTCACAAAGTAAAGCTAAAGGTATTCTTAGTTACAATATACTTTCTAACTCTTGCGGTACTAATGCTGAATATTGTTGTTATGAAGAGGAAGGAAAGATATAACCTTTACTATTCTAAGAAATAGTTTCAGTGGTTTTAACATGAAAACCCTAAAAGGGTTTAAAACTAGCTGGGACCGTGGAGAATGTTTAAAAGTATACAAACTCGTCAGTAATTAGTCGATTGACCAATTACTTGGGCCCAATTGATTGATTACTTGACCTCATGGTTATTTCATTTACCATTCCTAACGTTTTCTGAACGTTGAACGTATATTAATGTACATGTTTCCCCACTTGAGTTATAATTTTAGATTTGATGACAAGCGCAAGGGACATATATGAACTAAGCTTGAATCATTAGTTGCAGTAAAGTTTGAATGAACCGAGTATAATGAACCATTCATTATTATCCAATAATTCAGTAAAGGAGATAAAGACAAAACTTCTTAGAAATGAAAAGTTTATAAATATAGTTTTGAGGTTTCCAAACGACAGGGCTACGTAAATGTTACCATAGAGATTTGAACTCAATGGGCTTGGCCTATACCCAGAAGGTCCAAATATAGCCCAAAATTGACATTTTCAAACGCTTATTGTGGCCATTAGGAGCTTGCCCCCTCGCTGAAATTTATGCACTTAACCCAAAATTTAACGGAGAATCCAAAAAACACCATTTCAAGCCTTG
>JAQGCY010000015.1:0-46157 GCA_034700645.1 Xenylla mediterranea | reverse complement strand
CGCTGCTTCCCTAAGAAAGTATTCTGAATAACCTAATTTTACTTTATTGTAAGTGTGACATAGACCACCATAAATCAGTCCAAAATTGTAATAATGTTCATTCTCCATGACTCACTATATAAATAAATAAGTTGAATGAGAAAGAGTCCTAGAATACTCGAAACTCGCCTTATTATAGGATCATTTCCTTTCGTCTCAAATAAACTTCTGTTGGTATAAATCTAAATTTTAATAGAAATGTAGGCACTTAGGCATTTCACCATATTTTTGTTCCATATCATACTGGAAAATTTTTGAGCTTACCTTAACTAGGCTACACAAACCAATTCCAAATTCTCCTAAACTAAAAACATATTCACAAATCACAATTCCATGTTTCAAAACTCAAAGAATCTCGTTCAAAATTTTAAAAATAAATCTGACATTTGACAATTTTAATGTGATCTCTATATACGTCACAATCTAACTTAAGTTCCATAGTTTGAAAAGTTATTACGTTCCTATTTTTTAACAATGTTTTTTGAATTTATCATTGTAGAAAGTATCCAATTAAATAAATCTATGTTAGGGTTACAGTGATTTCTATTCAATTGTATTTGAACTGAAATAACTCAATGTTAAAAAAAACTAACTTTCTTTTATTGTAATAATATGAAATTCTTATTTTTCCGGAATCTTGCCAGTTGGCAAAAGATTCATATTGGAAACTTTGGGAAAGCAAATAATTTTCTATACACAAAGAGAGCATTGAGTATTTTTATGTGTAAGTTGGTGGATATTAAATTCAATAATCCTACTAAAAATAATAAATGTTATTATGCCTATGTATTATAAGATTTCGACATTAAATAACGGAATAAGAAAAAATACAAAAAAAGTAAAAACTTTTGAATTGAAAAGCAATTTGTGTAGTATCGTTTCGGAATCGGAACCATTGAGTCTCAAAAAGAAAATATCATCTGTGAAGCAATAAACATTTTCAATCGTTCGATCTCATCGTCATCAGTGTTATTATTAAAAATTCTGAGTATTGCAGATGCAAACCAATATTACATCATTTACACGTACGCCTTGAAGTCTAGGCTCCTAAAAACGTAATGTTTTCAAAGGATTATACTTATAACTGCAATGCAACTGGATGAGAAAAGAGAAAGTTCCTTCTGATCTCATACAGACGCATCCACAATATCTACACTCTCCTTTTCCCCGTTTGCTTTTATCCTGCAAAAATTTAATACAGTATAAAAGAGAAAACTTTCTTTTTTTGGAAGGAAAGAAAAAGCTATATTTTCAAACTATAAAAAGCCTTGTAGCACATACGGATACGACATGCCTACTTAATATACAGTCACCAACTTATATTGGTTGTTTTATTATTGGAAAAAGTAAGTAGAGAGTCTTCTTGCCTTCTGGCAGAAAAGAGAAAACTTAGTATATGTACTTACGATCTATCAAGCAGAACAAGAAACCATGTGTGTGAAAAGGTTAATAGTTTCTTTACAAAGGGTCTTCTAATTACTACTACTAGTCCAACTTTACGACTAGTAAACAAGACAAACATAATCACTTGGAGAAAAACCTCCCGAGTAAAATTGTTTCTAATTCATCACACTTTCTTTGGGTGCTAATTGCGTATATTGTTACTGTAAAGTAGGGCTGAAAACGTTCCGTTCCGTTCCGTTACCTACATGGTAACGGTAACGTAACACTTGAGCTGGTAACGGTAACGGTAACGTAACGACATTCGGAGGCTAGTAACGGTAACGGTAACGAAACGAAACGAAAAAGTAACGGAACGTAACGGAGTAACGAATGCAAAAAATCAGCATGGAAAACGATGGAGTATTCTTTGTAGCTTATCTTCTGAGCCAAGTAATCGAATAATTGAATTTGAGCAAACAATAGATTAATTTAACTTGGTACTTGGTTTTAAACAATTGATAAATTTAACTTGGTAATCATGTTAAACAATTGATAAATTTAACTGATACCAAGTAATTGATTAATTGGTTTCAATTAATTGATGCAGAACAATTGAATAATTGATTCAAAATAAATGCGTAATTTGTGGTTAATTGATGCGAAGAAACGGAAAAATTGGGCGAAAGTTATTAATTATTCATTGAAAACTTGTAAATTAATTGATTGTAGTGCAAAATAATTGACCTAGTGGTAGCAAGTAATTTAAATTAATACCAATATATGGTTGGGTTAAACTGTTAAAAATAATTGTTTACAATTCTTCACACTTAGAGTTAGATCTATATACTTTTTCAAAATTATTCGTTACTCCGTTACGTTCCGTTACTTATCCGTTTCGTTACTATGTTGGTAACGGTAACGAGAGGTAACGTAACGAAAACATTCGTTACCAAAAAAGGTGGTAACGAATGGCGTTTCCCGTTACGTTACCAAAAGTAACGGTAACGAATTTACAGCCCTACTGTAAAGTTTGGATTTTGTTTTGCTGGGCCTGAATTTATTTTCAGCTAATAAATACAATGGCAGAGTATTAAACTAATCTTTCTATCATTATTAAGCCAAGGTATTTGGTCATAAAAGTTCTACAGTATATGAAAGGATCAGTATAATTTTTGAGTTTTTAAGTCTCTTCAAAATGACAACGTCAACAAGAAAAATTATGGCTTTAGGAAATAAACCAACCCACATCACATATACACTCATGTTAAACTCAAATTCGATTTAATTTTTTGACATATATAAATCACATTTCCCGAATTATAAACGCAAGTGGGGATGACTGGATTAATTATCCCATTTTAGTTGATTAATCGAATTGAAAACTAAACGAAAATCATGTTTGCTTGTGGTCGCTGAAAGTATTTTTACTTTTTCAGCAATACTCGGTTCACAAAATACCTCTTTTATGTTCTTGACTTGTTCTATTTAGTTGGATTCGAAAAAATTGATATAGTCCAACTTTACTTGGTCGGCAATTTTCCTATTGATTTAATCAACTGACCGCTTTGCTTTCGGCTTATTTGTATTTATAGTATGCAAGAAAAGACTGGATGATTCTTGGAACTAAAAACCAGGAAGGAATGTCATTGAAATCATTCCACTGCATAAACCGTTTTATGTAATGGCGATTGATTAATTGATAAGATGCTTCATATTTTTTGATACCAAGATGGCCCCAGCAAAGAAATAAAACCCTCGATTTCGATAAAAACGAAGTGCACTGAAATAATAATAAATGCAATTTTGAAAGTTTAAGAATATGAAATATTGTTATAGAAGTCTCAAGATTATTTAGTGCTGAATTTATTTTCTTCGTTGGAAATGATACTATATAATATATAACAGTTAGAAAAGATTTTCAGCATTCTTGAAACAAAATATCTTAATTTATGAAGCAGGATATGAGAGAGGAATTTACATGTTATGCTCTTTCATAATGCTATGCTATTTGTCGAAAACGCAAAGTTTTTTTTTTCTAGACAGCAGTAGATAAAAAATTTTGCCCATTATTAGCAGTTTATATAGTTTCAGCTTTCAAGTGGTTTGTAATACAATGAATAAGCATTTTCTTAAACTTCTCTTTGATATATAGTCATCTTCTAAACTCTAATTTAACTATTTTTTCTTATTTAGTGAAGTAAAAAAAATTTCAAAAGTTCTAAAACTGGCAGTGGGAACTGGGAAGTAAGTACGAAGATTCCAGACAAGTCACCAAAAGTAATTCATATTCTCATCTCAAGACAATATTTCCCAAAATGTTATCTTGCAAATTTTTAATTTATGTTGAGTTGTCCTTTTAAGACTTCATTTTTTACTTAAGAACCTTCCATTGGAGTTATTTGTTCGCAAGTTGTTCTAATTTGTATGTTTTCATAACGTTTTATTTTAATCATTTTTAATTGCCAAAGGTTTAGGAGAACAAGCTTTTATTGTAAATTGCACCTTAACTAATTGCTGAACTTTATTATTAAGATGTACCATGAAATCAGAATTGATGTCAAATGTACAATGGCTAAAAAAAATATAGTGTAAAACTACTAGTACCAAAAATTGTCCTTTTTTATTCCAATATAATGCAACAAATAAGTCACCGTCTCTTCTTTGAGCGTGAACAACGAATGGCAATGTATTACAAAACTTTTGTCATCTTGAAATAAGTTGGCTAAAAAACTTCTATCCTAACAAAATAAAAAAAAGTTTGTTCTATGTATTCTATTGTGCTCAAAGGATGAAAGCAAATGTGGAGGAGAAAAGGAAGCCATAGACAATATACTAAAAGTTCTTTTTCTAATCTAGTTATAATCCTCTAGCAATATTCCTTGCAAATAAAAGTCCTTAACAGCCATTACTTTTACTGAAATTTTCATACACGCTAATTTTTATGAAGCATATTATTATTGTTTTAGGTTGGGTACAAATAAGCGGTACAAATTTTGCAACGGATAATGATTAGACGGCAATAAAAATTTATATTTTTAATATTCTGCTCCAATAATTGGAGAACAATATTTCAAATTATGTTGATTGGAGCATTTCACGCATTTACGTTTACAACAATCAATATTTCAATGAAAAATTTTACCAATTGGGTCTTTGTTGACTTTTTACTTTCGAACGGATTAAGCGTATTGCACAAACCATTAAAGTTCAAGGCCAAAGGGACCTTTGGTTGGTTTTATTTACTTGTAAAATGTAAATGCTGCCTGATTTCAAATTGAAACGAGTCTCCTTGTAACCTTTGGTAAATCTTATATTAAAGTATTTAGTTCATTACAAATTCGTATTCGATTAATTAATTCTAATAGTTGTGATTCAGGTACTCTTTCATTCCCAAGAGAGCACTTTACAAGGCTTTCACGATCTACTACTTTTGACGGCTACTGATTAATGGTTTTACACTATGCAAAAAATAGACAAAAAAATGCAAGGTTTTCGTTCATTTAAAAATGAAATTGATACTTCGAAATCCGATTTTAATTGTAGATTTTTTACAAAGTAGCTTCAGTTTAATATCTAAAGATTTTTTTTAATGGGTTGGAGTTATCGGAAACCTCTGACGGTTCGAAAATCTCTGATTTATCCAGGATTATCCATTTGGTATAATGCGCCAACATTTTCGGTATAGGACAGGATGAAAATAGTTTTTCTGGAAATGTGCAGAGACGTGAAGAAGTAACCGTAAAAAGAAAGACAGAGGAAAAGACTAAACAGTTATAAATTGGTTTCACATTTTAGGACTTCATGCTGTTTCCATTCTTTTTTCACAACAAATACATCACTTTGACGAGTAAATATATATTTTTTTCTGCAAACATTACTTTCCTGTCAATTCAGCATTAATATGGACCATTTATTTAACATACAATAAAAGAAAAAAACTTCTTACTCGATAGTTACTCAAAGTAAATAGTTATCTATCAATCATTGTGTTAACAATCCTGAATCACAAATAAATATTTGGACGGACCTCAACAATAAATTTCCTTTTATAACTTGCAAGAAAGAAAGAATTTTTTCTTAAACAACGAACTCTTATTTTTTCAGTTTATCAAAAGAATAGCAACAAGAATAACATGCAGCAGAAGAGTATTTGACACTTTTCGTGCTTGGTATACTAAATGCGAATTTTTTTTTTCATGGGGGTATTAAAAAAGCTCAAGAACAAGGACAATTGGGTTTCGTTTGGGTGAAGGGGGAACTTACTTTTGCCCTTTACATTTTTTGACACATGTCAAAATTCTTTCTGTTCTGTTAACTTTGTTCTTGTCAGGTCTTTCTGCATAAGACTGGTTTATAAACTTCCTTTCAAATAGAATTCCTGTCCACTACAATGTACAATTTTTTATTTATTTTTAGGTCTATCACACAACATTTGAATTCCAATTAGATTAATTCTACAAAATGAAGCCAAAATCTTTTCTATTATCAAACTTTATACCAGCCCTTGTTTTAGTAGATTTATTTTGTTCTACTTTTGGTTGATAATCAAAGGAATTTATTTTAGCAGTAATATTACAGTGTATTTTTATGATTTAGGTCTGAGCAAAGATTAATTTTATATCGAAACTTGGGGCATTGGGCCCCGACTAACAATTCTCAAATGGCGTAATTTAAAATCTCATTGCATGTAAACTACATCATACTTGATTTAATATTTTACTATAACTACTCGCAATCCAAAATGTACATAGTATAATAAAAAATTTACATCATTAACTTCATGTTCAGACTTCATACTTTGGAATATTTCTATTCCGCTGCTTAAAATATTTAACTATAGCATTATTTTGAATACAATTTTGCTTTTTTAACTTGAATTTGAAACTTAAAATAGCATAAGTCCATCAAAAGTGAAGGGGATTAAAAAAGCTCCGGTAAAAGCGAACAAAAATGAATGTCCGCTTTTCTGTTATTCTATTTCAAAAATAATATTTTTAGACCTATGCTCGCCAACCAATTTGTCTGAAAGGTTTTATATTTTTGTTCTTAAGGTGGTTTTAATGCCCAAAGCATAAAAAGCACTTTATTGTTCTTTTTTAACTCTTAGCTTTTATTGTTTCAGCATCAGTTTGAAAAGTGCTTTTATACTGACAGCTTGACTAAACTTTTACCTAAAGTTTCAACTTTTTCGAAATCATGGACTTAAAACTGCTTTTGCTAATCATGACTTCATATTTTTATCAAGCAAACGGTTTTGATTTGACTTATAAAAATGGGACTCAATGGAGAGTAAAAATTGAGAATGAACTCCAGGCCCAATTGCTGAATCAAATAAAAACTGCAAATCAAGAGGTGAGTAATGGAATAAGACAACTCTTTCAGCTTTGCAATTTTCATTGATTGAATAATTTGCTGTTTCAGATCATATTAGTATCAGTAGAAGATGGAAAACGTAATCATATTAATCAAGTTTCTAATGATGAAAGTGATGAGAACGAGCAGAAAATTATTTTAGTCTCCGCTCCAGGATACATAGAGAGTAGGGTGTTTAACGCTTTAAAGTCGGCTGGTCTGACTTTTGCAGTTTATGAAGATTTCGAGAATAATAATCGTGGGACTAGTGGAACCTCTCGTTATGTAATGTCTGCTGGAAAACCTGTACCGTATGAAATATTAATTAAAAATTTCAAGTATGAACTGCCTTCTCCAGCGGAACTTGCTGCAATGACACAAAGAATTAATCTCATTGATCGTATAACTGTGCCAAACAATAGTCCTGCAACTGTAATTATTTCTTTGAGTGAAACTCAGAAATTGGCCCAAACTTGGTCAATTTCTTTTACGGAGTCTTTGTCTCTTCTCATTGGTGGTAAATTGGACCTAACTCTGCCCGATATTGGTGGTGGTGGTCTTCAAGCTTCATTAACACTTGACTTCTCATCAACTCAATCAATTTCACAAACAATTGAACGAGCTTATGGAATTGCCAGGGATATTGCTATACCACCACATACAACAGTTCAAGCTTATGGCTATATCAACTGGCTCAAAGACATTGATTTACCTTTTGTAGCAGATGGAAAGGTAATGCTAGAGAGTTCCAAGTTAATCAGCAACGACAGTTCCTTAGTCTATTGCCCCCTTGGCACTAGTAGAAAGCAGTGTAGTCAAAAATGTTCTGGGATTACTTGCGAAGACAATTGTTCAAATAGGGCAACTGGAAATTGTAACTGTTGTTCATTGCCAATTACCGAAGAAAATGGAAAAAATCCAAACGTTATGAGAGATTACTTGATTGCTCAAGGACTTCATGCAAATGTAACTGAGACTGGGAAAAATAAGTTAAAATTAAAATTAACTGGAATTTTTACTGCTTCAACTGGAACGGACATTGTTTTTGCTGTGAATGAATTGAAGGGGAATGGTAGCTCAACTGGAATAAGTCATACAAGAATCAATATGTAGAACGAGCAATAGGAACAATTTCTTTTGCCGTAAAATTTATATTTATTTGTCTAATAATCTCCAATCTGTACTTTTTGTTTTTGTTGTTAATAAAATGCATTAAAACAGTTTTTGTTTGAATTTTATAACCATCAACTCATTCATGATTATTTTTTTTTACAATAATGAATAGACTTACTTTGAAAAGATCATTCGTTTTGGTCGAATCGAAATCAAGAATTATGTTGCATTGCAAATATGTATTCGTTCGTATTATACACATCAGATCCCAAGGCTTTTTCTTCAATGTGTGTGTGTATCAGATTAGCAATAGCTAATCCCAAAATGAAGCTCAAAACAGTCATAATGACAAAGTAAATACTAATTAGCAATTACAATGGAACTGATTAGATCATCAATATTTGAGTATGATGAGACTCATTCAATCATGCATCATCAGCAACCGGAAATCATAAAAACTTGAAAGCTAGCTGGTGAATCTAAACTAGCAATTAGACATCTTTAGTTTGAAGAATCGGCCGGAAATGGTGTATAGCCTGTATCAATAAAAATTTTCATTTCAGATTGAGTTTGCTGCATACAAACATACATCTATTTTGTATTGAAAACTTGAAACAATTACCGATATATTGAATCCTCTGATAACACCTTGACTCTTTAGTTAGATTTCGGTCGAGTATAAAAACATAGTACGTCATCTTTATTTTTGTAAGCTAGTTTCTTTATTACATTGATAGACTAATTGAATCTGTCTGTCTGCATATAGTAAAATGAAGCAGTGAAGCATTAGATTTACGAATCTTATGAAGACTGGCTGTTGTGTTGGCTATAAAAATTACAACAACCCGAAGCCCAAACTGTTCAGAGCTTTGAAAATGTAAAAATCTATGTTTAACAATACAATACAGATTTGTAATGTAATGCAATGTTATGTAATTGTACAGCTCAAGTAATTTATTTCAATTTTTTTTTGTAAGCGTATATAACTGCAATTACATCCAGATTCAATTCAACAAACGAGTTCGGAACTGAACTCCTACACTATGCGTATGCCGTATATATATCAAAGCAGCATTTTTGTAGTTAGATAACATTTTTCCCAGCACCCAATTCCGATTTAATCTTCAATTAGCAGAGTATAAGAGCATTCTGTTTTCAATCCATGCTCTGGCATTTTTTACTTGCTAAGCTAACTTTAGCTTACTAATACTAAAAACTAACCAGATCATTTCAATAACATTACTTTATCAACTATAATCATAAATTCATAAGCTATTAAAATACTTTACTGTTTTTACTTTTTTTTTCATCTTACAGTCACTGTCACAGTGATCTTTCAACTCTTATTTCTTTGCAAAACTAAATAAAACTACATCCAATATTTTCATAAATAATAGGAATTAGTGTTAGGTTTTAGTTTAACAATTGATTGTGAATAAATTAGTATGATTTTTAATACTGTGTTCTGTAACTCCAATTCGAAAATGACTAAATTGAACATCCGTAAAATTGGATTCAGTATATGATACATGATATCATGCTAAACTGAATGCTGCATTAATATTTATTTACCTCCTAATAAGATTAGAAAATAAGTCCTTGTAAACCAGTCTCTTATCTCAGAAAATAAATTACCTTTCGGTGCGTGTATTACTTATACTTTGTAGTTTAACATTAGAAATACAAAATAACTATAGAATTGAGACCATTTTTAAGTTGTTGAAACGAGAAAAGTGACATTCTTTGTACAAATCTTTAAGTCAAAAAATTTGTATTATTTAAGCAAAAATGACAAAGTCCAAATTAGAATTATCTGCTAGCTTATTATTAGCGCTCTCAATCATTATTTTACAATTAGTACAAATATCTCAAGGTAGTGTTCAATGGATTGAGGATCCAATTACTGGATCCTTAGAAGCTGTAGGAAGAGGTATGTGAGAATAACATTATGCATAATATTCGTTTACGGAAAACATATAAAAAGAGCGTTTATGTTGTGTTTTAGTAGATTCTAATGGATTACCACTTGATTACTTTCGCCTATTCGAAGATTCAATTAAAAATCCAAATAAGGTTCAAATTCCATACGACAAATGCATTAACGTAAAAACCTCAGGATCAGTGTATTCCTTTAAAATAGTTTCTCCATGTTTCTTATTGTACAACAAATTGAATTGTGTACGATCACAAGTACGGGAACCAGCCTATCTTGGTCAAACTTGTTTGGAATATTTACAAAGTTCAAGTGAAACTAGTCCAGTTCCAGTAGTTAATTTAGGGAGAAAAAATAGAACCACACGCAAATCATCACCCAAACCAAATGATCTAGAACACTCTGAGTCTACCGAAAATTTTGAAGATTTCGAGTATGAACTCCCCGAACTCGATAAAATTATGAAAGACTTATTTCCACCCGGCGAACAAGGGCATCGTCACCATCACCATCATGGTCATCGACACACAGAACAAATTCAAATTGACTCAAAAGTTATTCCGCTGGATTACAGTACAAATAGTCCAATTCCAAATACAGTTGAATTCAATCATTCTGGTACAACCTTCAAAGTGAAGTTTGGATTTAATGGAGAAGATAATTTAATATCATTTGATTCAGAATCAAAAAAATGTATTGGAGTTGATAAATTTGGAGAAATCTGGGAAGTTTCTCCAGGAAGAGTTATGACTAAACTATGCTCCAATATATTGGAATCAACCGGAAATGTCTATTGGGCTTGTGATAATTTCGGAAAATTTGTTACAGAGCAACCAACTTACTCAAATTGTCAATCAAAAGTATTTGCTGAAATCGGAGATACCGTACAAAATCAAATAATCATAAATAAGCGAACAAACGGTAAGATTCATGTTTCAGCTGCAGGAGAAGTATTAGCAACAATTGCTAACCGAGTAGAAAAAAGTTCAATTGGCCCAAAATTTTACGGACATGAAATCAAAGGGATTTTAACATTAATGCGTCGAGTTGTAAATTCAACGGAAGGAAAAAGTTTGGCAGATGCAGAAACGCTTTTTGGTTCATCCCTTCCAATTTTTTACAATATTGTCTCGGAATCCTCGTCGTGGGATACGCTAAAAGTTTCTGAACGTGCAGAAACTGCAACAAATTTTATTGAAACACTTGAAGATACGTTATTCGATTTAGCAAAATTTGATGAGAAAGATGGGAGTAGTAAATCTTACTCAAAAGAATTTACAAGAACGGAAGATTTTAAAGTTCTTGTTGGAACGATGTCTAGAAATGATGAAGAACCAATCCAGGAATTCTTAAATGACTCCAAAGAATCACGTATCAAACTACCCAAAAATTGGAAAGCCTCAATACCAAAAGGAAGCGATGGAGATGAACGGATTCGATGGGTGAAATTAAGCTTAAGCAAAAATTGCTTGGATAATATGATACCAAGTACAAGGTAAAAATAATTCTTGTGTATGGCGTATGTTTTGTTATATTTAACATCTTCAAATTTGTACTAACAGGAAAGTTTCGTCAATTAATCGTGACATGGTAAATACACGCTTAACTTCGTTGACTTTTTCGAATTCGGATGGTCCAGTTTCAATAAAATTTCCAAATGATGGTGTACGGATTACGTTTAATAATGAAGGACATGGATGGGGAAATGATGGAAATAAGATTTCAAGAAAGCTTCATGAAAATGAAATCCCAGCTTCTGTCCTTGGATCTTCAGTTTGTGTATATTGGGACACACATTTTTTGTAAGAATATTGGCTAATTTTCACAACTCCGTAATCACAAACATGGTAATGAATTTTTGTTATAGTCAATGGTCATCAAACGGTTGTAAAGTAATTGAATCTGGCCCAACATTTACGACCTGTGAATGCAATCATTTAACAAGTTTTGCTGTGCTAATGAATAGTCACCAATACATTGTAAGTCTTTCAAGTGAGTAATAAATTCAAACAAAGATTATTATATCAATTTTCTAATTTCCAGGGGAAAGACCTCGGCTTAACCATTATTACCCGGATCCTATGTTCATTATCAGTTTTGTTTCTACTATTTACTATCCTAATATTCCGCACACTTCATTCTGTTCGAAATCCAAGAACCTCTGTAACAATACATCTCTGCGTTTTCTTGCTTATTGGAAATTTACTAGTTTTGACGCTTATGGATCGAAATAACTTTCCAGTTTCCGAGGTTTGATTTTAATAAACTTACGAAGACCTACTGTTTGCTGATCGCCATTATAATCTCATGATTATTTTTTGTTTTGCAGGGCCTCTGTGTGCTAACTGGAATGATTTCACACTTCATATTTCTAACTGCATTTGTTTGGATGGGAATAGAAGGATTCATCGTTTATAAAATGGTTGTGGATGTTTTTGATTCAGGAACCGAAAATAAAATTAAGCTTAGACTTATTGCATATGGATTGCCAACATTTGTGGTACTATTGTTTAGCGTAATACAATTTCTAACAGGGAGTGGTCCGGTTTACGGTGGTGAATTATAGTAAGCTTTGTTAATACAATATTGCAATATCCTTGAAATCTGTAAAATATTTTAACATTTTCTTTTAGCTGTTGGCTAGTCGGTGATTATATATGGGCGTTTACTGGGCCAGTTTTTCTAATTTGTGCTGGAAATATATTTGTCCTAATTACGGCTTTACGAAAAGCTTATCATAAAGGCAATTCAACTTTACAAGTGAAGCAAAGTGTACGGCAATCTAGGTAATTGTACTTTGCATTATCAAGTACTTGTTTAACTATTTATTTACGGGTATTAACAATTTTATTTTCTAGAACAATGATAATTGGGACAATGTCTTTAACTTGTCTCTTGGGAATTACTTGGATATTTGGGTTTCTTATGGCTGGAAACAATGTAATACTTGGAAAAATCGGGGCTTATTTGTTCACCATCTTCAATGCATCACAGGTAAATGGTTGTTTACATGATTTTCTGGATTTGTTTATAATAATCGTATTTTACAGGGAATTTTCATATTCATATTCCATTGTTGGATGAACAAGCAAGTACGTAAATCCCTTAGAAGAAAAGCTTCCATTTGGCATTCGGGCTCACATTTTACATCTAGCTCAGTTAACGAATCCAAAAGTAAAGATCAAGAAAACGAAAAGTCCAAAAGTCGTGAGATGGTTTCAATGTCACCCTCTGGAACGAGATCAACAAGATTGCCATCCGACATTGAAGCAGAAAAGGAATTATATGAAGTAAATTGCTTAGTTTTGTAGTTTAAAAGCATATTACTAATTCATAATTCTCTTTGTAGAAGCTAAATCCAGAATCAATCGAACCATTGCCTACCTATACAGATACGGATATTGATATTGCGATCGAAGAGGATGCAAAGCTAGATCCCAATCCCAATCCGGCTACCGATTCAAAAGATAGTAATAATAAGACTGTCACAGTTACCTTTTGTTAAGTTAAACTATTGTTAAAAAAATTCAAATTAATTTATTCATGACATTATTCATTTTGATATTTTGACAAAATAATTTTCGGATCTCAACATTGAAGTTCTCGTTTTATATCTCCACATTGGCATTTATTTGATTTAATAAATTATGTTCAAGTAGATGTACCACTCAAACATAAATATAACAAATTCAGTTATTTCTTAAAAAATAATCTCAGATTTGGAATTTATTGTTGCGACGAGGGTTCAAATGCAATACTACATCAGCTCAAGCTGCTAATTAAAATTGTACTGGATTGGGCAACTAAAATAACATTTGTTAAGTAAATGGAATGAATGTATAAAATGCATGTATAAATTAATAATATATTTCGATCTTCAACTTCATCCCCGAGTTCTTCTAATTCTTGAAATTTCAGATCTACTGTTACTTAATGCAGATACTGATGCCCTTGCATATTTTGGTTCTAGATTTAAATCAAATCATAAAAAAATCAAATATATTAATGTGAATGTTAAATATCAAAGACAAGAGTGTATAGTATTTTTGTTACCAGTAACAAATACAGACATGGAGACATTTCTCCAATCTGCTGATCTTGACAGAGGTGCAAAGCAAAATATATTGCGAATAGATTGGTCCATTTTTGTAAGCAAAATTGGTTCATGGGTGTCACTATATTCCACTGAAGGATCCTGATTTGATAAATATTGAAGGCTTCCATTATTTCTTTCGATTCCAAAGACGAAATTGGTTGAAAAGTAAAATAAACTGCCTGAACATTTAAACTTTATTTCATTTGAACGTTTCAAGCTTAAAGTATAGATTTTCAGAATTTCATTCGTGTCTGGTAGACTGGAATCGTTGTGGAAGACTAAAAATAGGTCGAAAAGAAATATAACAATTCAGATAGTATTTTTTTAAAGTTTACTCACTTATTCCTGTTTTATGGACATTTTCCGTAACAGTGACCATTTTCTTAGTAATTCCCACTGAACATTGAATTACATGAGTTGAAACGCGTTCTGGAAACTCAACTGCGGTACACCCATATGGAGCCGATGTGTATTTTGGTGGAAATGGATATTCACATCTACCATTTTCAAAACATTTGGACTTCATTTGACAATCAGTTTGAGTTTCACATTTTACATATTCATAAACTGGAGATAGTCCAGATTTTGTACAACAAAGTATACGCCGTTGCAAATTATCATAACTTATTGATAATTCTTCAGAGCCTACAATTATTTATTAAGTAATATCCAATTAATTTAAAATTAAAACATGTTTTGCACTAATAAATGCTTACCAATGCTGGAATATTCCCAGTGATGCAAAATCCGACGGGTTGCGTAACTTACACAGTTAATTTGTAAATATTTCAATCCAATGGAATTAATTGGAAAGTCTGAATTAATCGTCAACGTTGCGCCATAAGGGAATTTTCTTGTTTTATTATATGTATATTCAGTTTTTCCAAGTTGAAATGAATTTGGAAATTCAAATTGGACTTGTTCTTTAGCTTCACAAGTAAATGTTTGATTATGAAAATTTTGTTGCGTGACAAGACTTGCCTTGGGAAAAATTTCAACTTCTTCATCTGTCAATTATAGCAACATATATTACATTAAATTATTTAGCAAATTGACAACTAAAAATATTCCACATGCCTTTCGTTGGAACAATATCGATTTTCCAAAAGCTATCAAAACTATTTAAACTGCAATAATACGTCCCGTATGGGTACTCAAACTTATTCAAATCCATTGTGTAACCAATTTTGGGATCGTAAGAGATCCCTGCATGATCCTTAAAATTTTTAGTTTCATTTTTAGGATATATTTTATAAAGCGTCATGGGTAGCTTAGGATTTGTTGTCATGCATGGAATTATTACTGACTTCATTGATTTTTGGTTAACAGGGATAATACGATTTCTAATAGTAGGAAACCCATATCTTCCTGAAACAATCATAATTAATATTCTATTACTGAAAATTTTACAAATAATAATTAGTAAAACCTGGGAAGTAGAGATGGTAATAAATTTTCTCATGAGAATGTTTCCCTTGAATTCCACGGCAAATGTAAGTTCCAGTTAGACCTTCATTATTTCTCTCAACCATTAAAATGATTGTACTAAAATATTCATATGTACTTTGATTTTGGAAATTTCCAATTGTTCTGATTTCATTTGAAAACATTCTAGAAGGTGCCTAAATATAAAATAAATCGTTTGCCAAACTTTAAGATTTTTTGCTCTTGCGAACGGTGTATCCAAGCTTGCTTACTCCATCTCCGCTATAAATCCATTCAATAGGAAAACTTGAGCTGCAAACAAGTACAACATTTTGCCATTGATTTTTTGACTTAAAGTTTCTCAAAGTTTCTTCCTTGATAAGAATCTCTGAATCCGGTCTATTACTTATAAGCACCAACGTCTCTGTCTCATCAGTAGATGCTAAATAGACTTCAGCGTTTACTGGGGATTTGGGAAGTAGGGCAAGTTCACTCTCACTATTATTTCTGACCACTTCATCGTTTGTTCGCAATTCATTCTTTTCAATTTCACTTAAAGGTATTATAGTTGAAGTCGGAATCTCATTGCTTATTGTAATTGTTGTTTCAGAATTACATAATACAAATATTACACTTTGAAAACACAAAACTAATATAAGATACCCAAAGGTAGAATGAATGCTTAACGTGGCCATATTTTTAACAACATTTAAGCACTGGTCTCAAAGACATCAAAAATTCAACTGACTTATAAAATTGTGGAAATAAGTGGCTATATATTTGGATAAGTATAAAAATAAAATTCCGCAGTAAACTACATTCATTTTATTGTTTAAACGAAGGGTCAAATTTTAAAATATTATGCACGCATATATAGAAAATTGTAAATTGATTTTAATTGTTTAACCTAAAAAAAGGTGGTAAAACATTTTATGGTAGACAATTAAATAACTCATCCCATCACTGAAATTTAACGTAACGGTTCAACCCCTAGTCCCATTGGCAATTAATTGTCAAATTACTTTTAAATCAATTTTTCTATTTTCAGCAGAGTTAATCAATAATTTATAAGAAGTTATTGTAAATACGTGACTGCAAGGCAAAGATGATCTAGAATGCAAGGATACAATTCAATTCAACTATCACTATTAAAAAAAAGCAGAATAAAATTTTAATTTTAATTGAAATTTCATAATCATCTTCCAATGTCCTCATCTGTCATAATATTAAGTAAATAATTGCATTGCATATATATCCTTTGATTTGAGTCAACAATAGGTGATAGGAGGCAATGAATAAATGCATGCATTACGTTCCTTTAAAACGAGTCAAGTTTATATAATATTTATGATCCATTTTCGTGAAGTGAACTCGTAAATCTACTCCAGTGATCAATCAAATAATATATTATAGCGATCTGTCAAACTATTCATTACAATTACAAATAATTGACTCTTGTCAGTTGTCACAAAGTGTTATTGTTAACTGATCTTATTTCAGGGTGTGAAAAACATCATTAACATATAACGAATGTCATTTTCAATGTTTGATTATGAGTCATAAGAAGAAACAAATATCAGATTTCTATTTTCAATAAACATTATGCGATGACGATGAGAAAATTTTCCACCAGAATATCAAATGAAAATATGTAAAACAAATTGAAATCGAAATCAAACTCATAAAATTTAATTATAGTGTAGGGAAATAAAATCAAGTTTTCACCATTAATAAACAAATTAATGTTGTTTGAAGTCTTGATTTCCTTCTTTCACTTTCAGTTACATTTTTGCATCCGTTGTAGTTGAATCACGCTCAAGGTTAAAATTAAATATTACATACAAGAAAAAATGCAAGGTTGCAAAGAACTCTTTATTTTGACATTTGTCCTAATTGTTGTATTTGTAAATGGTCAAAAACAAATTGGTGATGGTGGTAGGTACAAAATCCGAAATGCAAATAATGGAGAGGTAAAGCACAAAAGCTTAATAAACGTATAATTGGGCTCATTTTACACTTTAATAATTAAAAGTTAATTAAAGTAGTATTTAACAGTTGCTGAAGATGGTATTGTTGGACTGAGAACTGGTCCAGTGATAACACTGCCAGAAAGGAATACAACATCTCAAGCATGGACACTCACTTGGGAGCGTAAGATCTTTTAGATGTAAAAACTCAATTAAAACTGCTTAGAAACCTTAAAATCTTTTAACAGCTATAAAGAACAATAGAGGTGCTCAAGCATTTTGGATCCAATCAAATAAAGACTACTTAAATTCTGTCACATCATATTATCCAGAAGGTACTTCATATGCTAAAATTAATGTATGGAGAATTCGTTATCTCGGAAATACAAATTGGCAAATTGAGAATGCAAGAACAAGACTTTGTTTGCAACATGCACCGTAAGAAACGTATAGTCAATGTCCTTTACGACCGGAATTTGCAACATTGTATGCTTATAATTTTTAGGAACAATAGACTTGTAATTGAAGGCAAATGTTCACTCAATTCTAAGGCCCAACAATGGAACATTAAACCAATTATTGTAGTTCCTGAAGAAGACGACGTTTAATGTGGAATATCCAAAATACCAAATTCGCTTCAATCCGTTGTAAAATCAAATTTATAGTCCTGTTAATCTCCGCTAAAAGTGAAGCATTTTATCTTCTCGAAAACAAAATGAATAATTTTAACTTATTTTAATAATTATAAAGTAAGGGTAAACGATAGAAACCTGCTATTTATAAGAAATGTGCGATGAAATAAACTACATTGGATAAAATCATCAAATGTTTAAGTGATTTTAATAAAAATTTGGAAACACAAATGGCTGTTTTGTTTTTAGTATTTGCTACAACTTTAGTAACATCAACGCTTCGGATACCCATCGTCTCAGGATTTGTAGAAAATAGCTTATTAGAAAAATATAATTTTCCGTTTGGGATTTAATGTAAAAACTTGTTTCCGAAACTAATCCTTAGACAAGAATAATAATTTGTGATAAGCATAATGGAAAATTAAGCTTAAGTATGGTTCTGGCTTAGTACAGATTATGTAGAACTTCCTCCCTGTTAAGATATTTTGCATTGAACTTTTACCTTCCGGTTTTTAACGTACATATTTGACATAAAATCATTATATTTGTTATTTATTCATTTTTTTAACGCTAAATAGTCTAAAGATGACGTTAACTAGCACAGAATTACAGATCCATTGCCTTGCCAGACTATTTTGCATTTACATGATAAAAAACACTCCAGTCTAATAATAATACAACAGATCTCGTCTAGCTAGGCTCATGGATGCTGAATTGCTGAGTAATACACATACCTCTTTCTTTTTCGCATGTTGAGTTCCCATTAACTAAAATCTTGTTCTTGTTACTACATCATGAATGATCATATCGCATCCACTTTAATTGTATTTACTGTGTCTATTTTATTCATGATTAGACCTTGAGGATAGATGGATATTATGATATACCAGAGCACCTGCTTCAATACAAGCCAGCTTAAAAAAGCCAGTGATCCCAATGAAATAAAATATTACAATTTACAAGACAAGCTTTATATCTTTCTTGTTTCGGTACATACTTTGTGCTTTTGTATGTAAATAAATCATTTGGCAAGAAAATCTTTACAGGAGGAAATACCATTCGCGTTTCATTTCATACCGATGGAAACATGTTAGTTTAATTTCAGAAGTTCTCCAGTAACTTATTATTACCTCATAATGAATTCATTGCAAAATGTTTGTAATTTAGTTGGAAAAGTTGTAGAAATTCCACAAGTACTGGAACATAATGTTGAAGCAGTTTGTTGGGATATTACAATGGGTGCTGCTGGTACAGCCCTTGGTCAACTATTCTTAAGTAAGCGATTAAGATTTCTAAAAAAAAATTGTCCCAATTAAATCAAACTTTCTACAAGGTGCAACTAGTAGTTCAGAAGCAAACGTCCCTGACGCCGTTGACCACGTTGGTATTATTGCATTTGGTTATTTATACGAATATGGAGATTTAGGAGTGCTTAAAACTCCGGTACAAACCAATCCATCTTCTATTGCTCATATAAAAGGTCTCGGTGATTTCAGAATTTTGGTTTTTTAGGTCTCACAAGCTAAAAATCCTAAATCAAAATATCCAGTATTTTATCTTCGAAGTCGTGAAAATGTAGGAAAAACTAAGAAAATGCATGAAGAATTTGAACATTGGGTTAAAATACAAAATGTTCAAGATTTTCGAGGATCCCAATATAATGTGATAGATAAAAGTTGCGTTGTATGGGCAAGAGAAGCTTGTAAGTATTTGGAAGTTCCTTATCCACCTAATTGGGACAAAATATGTGACTGGGCAGAACAAAAGTAAGTTTTAATTAACCTACTGTGACATTTCCATAAAATGCTAACATAATTGTACTCTTTTAGTAAAACTTTTGCCGGAATTGTTGGAGGTTCAGGAATAACTTCAAGAAAAGTTCAATTAAAAGCTCAAGCTACCCAAGCACCAAGACGAGTTTTCAATTTTGTAAAGAAAAAGTTACATATATAAATATAAGTTGAAGTTACTCATACAATTATATTTTTAAATTAAAAAACAGGGTGATAAAAAAATCTGATATTAAAGTATGTTAGTTAAATTAAACTCGATTGTGTGTGTTTAAACTATTTTATCCGTCCAATTTGCAAAATTGTATTATTACTAAAAAGTTTTTTTTTATTATTTAAGCTGAAAAGACAAATTAATCTCAAGAAATAAAGTAATAATACATATTCATTATGTTAATTCAGAATAAAAAGTATTTTGTGGAAAACTTTAGGAGTTTTCCTTGTTGCGTAAGCCCCTTGGATGGTACATCGAAATAGCATTAGCAAGAAAATAAATGAAGCTAAATATTTCTTTAAACTGGAACTAACTAATGCCAATAGTCAGTGATCGTTGGCTTAATATTATTCTATTGCTCAAAAACGATTAATTTTATTAACACTTGAAAACGCATTAAATTTATCAATACAATAACAATATTTCTCAATGGTAAAGTCATTAATACAATTACTTTGATTCTTGTAAGCATCAAGTCTACTTATTTCTTTACTTTCATCCGCAAATTCTATTTGATTGTTAGAACTAGTCCTATTGCTTTTATCTATAACAATACTAAATGTTGCTTCAAAAATTGCTTTTCCTGGTATTGTAGTAACAACAAGTTGAATAATACTATCTAATTCATTTTCATCGTTTTCATTGATATTTCTACGCATTGCAGTCTCAATATTATATAATTTCAAATGGGCACAATTTTCACTATAATTAGATATCTTGAAATTTAGTTCACTTATTAGTAAATTGGCACATGATTTTACTGTTTCCAGTCCTGTTGATATGATTTCCATTGAGTTACACACACAGTAATGATGATTAATTCCAGCATCTGAGCAATTACGCGAGACAGGAATTGGGGAAAGAAGTGAAAGTCCATGAAGTGTCTTTTCCTTTTTCCCAAGAACTTCCAATAGCGTTGAATGAATGTCAAATGGTGTTGTTAGACGATTTGAGTTTATGCGTAGAGCATTAATTTTTTCTGGATATTTTTCTTTCCACCATTTTGGAAAGGTCAAATACGCTAATGGCATTCGTTCTTCTATTTTACCCTGAAATGTTTTTCGTATTCCACCCCATCTTAGTCCATGATCGCTTATAATAAGTAATATTGTATTGTCAAAATAACCATGATCATTTAACCAACTCAAAGTTTGAAATAACAATTCATCCCCTAATTGAGGAAAGTTGAGAAAGTCATGGAACAAGGAATTGGCCCAAACAAGTTGAAAATATGGGGTATTTGTTTTTGTTCCAGTACCACCAAACCTTACTGCTGTTTTAACAATATAATCTAACAATACTTCAAAACTAAGTCTAGAGCCATAACATAAATCTGAATTTCCAAATCTTAAATGTCCGATGATATTTTCTGCAGCATATGCAAATGGATGAAAGTAATAATCAGTTGGTTGTGACCAAAAACCCTGTTTTTCATATTGAAATGTTGACATCCAAATAGAATCTTCGGCATATGAAGTAACGTAGGCAGCCTTTTTAAATGATTTCCATAAGAAAGGACATGAGTCAAAGTATGAATTACTTCCAGTCCAACATCTTGAATCTATCAATTCTTTTACACTGAGTCCACTCAATAATGGAACTAGATTTGGAAAAGTATTGTCACCCACTTTGGTATAACCGTCCAATTTAATAGATGATAGATTATGTATGAGATAATTATGAGTCAAAGGCATTTGACGTTGGAAATTTAATTTTGAAACAGAGTCCAATCCAAGAATTAAAACGTTTGGTCTATTCGGTCGAGATAAATTTGGAGGGTTAGATTTCTTTATTGGAACAAATGCAAAGAAGTCCGTGAAGTTTTTGTAAATTTTTAGGGAAGATGAAAAAGCTTTCTTAGTTTCATTCTTGAATTTTTGGGCTTGTACACGAGTAATTGTGTAATTGCAAAATACTTGTATAAATTCATGTAGCGGAGGAATTTGTGTAATGGGTTGTTTAATTTTGAAACATTTTTTTGTACTACTGTAAAATGTAAGAAATCGAGTTATGTATTTTTATGCATCAAGTCAAGATTTATTTATGCTTATTAGTGATTTTTCTACCTTACCGAGTTAATATGTCTGTTGAATGTTTTCTTTCATGTACTCTGTAACAGCATGATAAATTTTCAAACTTTCCAATTTGCATTAGTTTCGAATCAAAGTCTGTACGAAATATTCTTGGATAATTGGAACTTTCACAGCTAAACTTTGGGGGATTATGTATAAATTGTAGAATTGAGTTATCCCATGGATTTAGATTTGGTAGTTTACAAGTCATATTGGAAGATTTTAGCGATGATGAAGGTGAAAGTTCGAAGAGAGCTAAGACTGTTGAACTTTTACCATTTTCTAACGGACTATGAAACAAATAGTGAAAGTAAATGAAGAGCAACACAAATCCAAATGTTGTAAGTACACTAAATAATGAAAACGTTGACAGTTCCTTCCGTTTCAAAACTAAACTTTTAACCAGATTTGTTAATTTCATTTTTAAGATTAGAGAGGCAGTGTAAAAATTCTGTAGATCTAACACATTCTGGAATTATTACGAAAATTGGACGGTAAAAGCCTACCTATTATGAGATTCTTTAATTGTATTAGAGTATATTAATATGATATTTTTATTTGCCCTTCTTGATGAAAAACTTGGTGCCTTCTTAAAATCCAGGTCTTATCATCTGTATTGCTTATCGATTTTAGCTAGATGAAAAAAGTTAAGTATACAGAAAGGCATGTGCATCAATCTTTTTCAACACCGGAAAGATCGAGAGATGTTGGTGAAAGTAAAAGCGAAAAGTTGGTCATGCAATACGAAAAACGCAAGAAGATAGGAGTTAGTGTTAGTTTACGAAAAGTGAAAGTTCCATATTCCGTAGAAAGCTGTAGAAGAAAGTGGAGAAAGTATACACTTTTGTGTATATTGTAGTGTAACATCTTACAAATTTAAGTTTCATTCATCTTGGTTTATTTTTACAGTAACAAAAAAAAACGCAACAATTTTCACATATAACTCAACTTACCTTAAATAAATTAAAGTAAAAACTAATGATCACAATAATTAAGAAATAAATGTTTGTTTGTTGACTTTGTATGTGCATGTAACTATCTAGGCTGTTTAAATTCTTATCCACTACTTCTTAGTCCATTGTAAACTTTATTAACTGAGCTTTGTTTCAAGATTTTTTTGATTCCTGGAAAATTTAGAAAGCACAGAAAATTAGTTTTTGGCTTGTTAAGGAATTTCGATGTTAAGTTATGATTTATTAAAAATACTTACCCTCTTTATCTTCGTCGGACAATTCATTTTTAGGAAACTCTACATCAAAAGTGATGTACATGATCCCAAAAACATTATTATTTTCATAAGTCGGCATTCCTTCACCTTTCTTCCGAATTCGAGCTCCTGGCCATGTTACTTTTTCTCTACTTACATGCACTTTATGTCCATCTAAATGCTCAATTGTCATTTCAAATCCAACGAGTGCATCTTGAAGGGAAATAGTTATGTTTGTAAACAAATCATCTCCACGACGTTCAAATCGTGCATGTGGAGATGTTTTAATACGGATCCTTAAATCTCCTGGTTCACCATCAATATGAGGTTCTCCTTCAGCAACAAATCTTTGTTCTTGTCCATCAGTCATTCCTGGTTCAATTTCAAATTCAAGAACACGTTCTTCGCTAACAAATTTGATATTTGGACATTCATCACAGACTGCTTGTTGTGTCATTTGGAACCGTCCTGGTCCTAACTGACGAGTAACCATTTCTTGTCGACAGTTACATTTTCGTGTACCAGAGGCAGGTTTTGCGACGGGTTTGTTTCGAGTTATCTGAAAATAGAGATTAGAATATTCGAATACAAACTATTTACCAAATGCAAACTCCTATCATATAGTTACCTCAACAAAATTTCCAGTGTATAATTCTTCAAGAGTTACATAGACGTCCATAATAATATCCGCTCCTCTTGAAACTTCCTTTTGCCTTTCTCCACCACCACCAAAGAAACCAAAATCTCCAAAGAATGATTGAAACGGATCCATAGATCCAAAATTGGAATCTTTCTTCAAACAGTCTTCACCACAACGATCATATAGCTCACGTTTCTCGGGATCGGACAATGCTTCATAGGCTGCACTGAGATCTTGAAATTTCGAAACAGCATCTGGATCATCACTATTTTTATCTGGATGAAGTTCTTTGGCTAGTCGTCTATAAGCTTTTTTAATTTGATTAACAGTAGCGGAACGTGGGAGACCAAGGATTCCATAAAAATCACGCCTAGACAAGTAATAAAATACAATGATTAATGAATTGAACTGAAGCAAATCGCAATATTTTGCAACTCACCCTGAATAAACTATACATGATTGAAGTATTAAAATTAATATGGACCATAGGACTGGGGCTTTGGACCAGGAGAAATTCATGACTTTTAACAAAGTCGAAAGGGTTGCCCTTGAATGTTGAAGTGAACCTGGAATCTGTGAACTGGTACTGGACTGGATCCCACCAAAGCGGACCGGACTCTGGTCACCTCGGATCGGATTTGGTTTTTTCGTCAACTCCAAGGCCGGTAATTGAAGTTATAATGGACAAAATTCTACCCAGTCTCATTTACAATTAACAGGCTGACAGTGACAGTGACAAGCTCCAAAAAAGACAATTGGCACCACTGGTACTGGATCCAGGACACTGCACTTGAGTTTTTCACTTCAAAGTTTTTTCTTTACCGGCACGACTGAGGTCGGCAGTTTTTTGTTGACAAAAAGCTGTGAAGGTTGTCAAATTATGCCGTTCCACGTTGAGAGCGTATGAACAAATGTGTGAATTTTATTGGAAGTTTCATATCAGCCAACAACGTCATCCCGGACGCAGCTTGAATTAAATCACCAAACCAAAGATTATAAAGTGTCAAGTCAATTGTCAGCTGTTGGTCAATTATCAATCGGTCACCTCTGCGGTCTGGATCATCTGGCCATTGTCCACCGGCAAGCGAAACTGGGCAGCGATTTAACGGCTCATTAGTCACAGTCACAGTCACTCGAAATCGGGTTAATCGTCATAATCATCTCAAAAATTCATCATCATGAGTGGATACGGTGGTAAGTTAAGCTTTCGAATATGTACCTATGATCTTGTAGCTTGAACTACTCAATTTATTGCCAAATTCGATTGATTTATCTATTTCTAGGTTGGGATACAAGTGGAGCAGCCTATGGGGGTGATACCACCAACCCAAATGAATTTACTATGCAGTTTACTGATCCATCACAACAACAATTTGAATCATTTAGTTATGACACTTCTACTACTTCACAACAACCCCAACCGCTACCCCATTCCCAAACCCCTTCTTACTATAATCCATCACCACAACCAACGTTCTTTGTTCCAACCCCACTGGCCCCTTCTGGTACAGATTTTGATGGTGGAACTGGTACAACAAATTTTGATGATGAGCCACCACTCTTAGAAGAACTTGGAATTAATCCATATCAAATTATTGAAAAAACAAGATCAGTTCTTAATCCATTCCGTCATACGGATGCTACAATATTACAAGATACTGACCTTGCTGGACCATTTGTATTCTGTATTCTTTTTGGATTTATTTTGTTACTCTCGGGCAAAATTCATTTTGGTTACATATATGGGATTGGAGTACTTGGATGCCTTGGAATGTACTTTTTACTAAATATGATGTCAATGGCTGGAGTATCCCTTGGAGTGACAATCAGTGTTCTGGGGTACTGCTTATTACCAATGGTTGGTTTGGCTGGGCTCAATTTACTCCTTAATCTTCAAGATACTCTTGGTTTAAGTTTAACAATTGCATCTGTTGTTTGGTGTAGTTATTCAGCAAGTAAATTATTCGTAATTGGTTTAGGAATGCAGAAACAACAACCCCTTGTAGCCTACCCCTGTGCCCTTGTGTATGGTGTCTTTGCCTTACTTGCAGTTTTCTAATTAATTAATTCGCTAGCTAAACATTGTAAACAAATCATTTCAAAGCGTCAAATTAACTTTATTCAATTAAAAATCTTCAAATGGAAAATCAGAATAATCATTTTTAGTATTACTGTTTGAATTCTTTCGATTTTTGTTATTGGATTCATCCGAATTGTCGTAAAATGGGGAAATGGTCGTTGAGCCACCGTGACCTTGATTTTTAATTCCTCTACCTTGGTTTCTACCACCACCAGATTTTTCACGATCAGGGTCTCGTTCTAAATCCTCGTCATTTGGATAGTCACCGAGGGGTTTGATTGTTGGTTTCGATTCTGTAGAATTCCATGTCCCATTGTTCACTGTAAACGTATGTATATTTTATTGGATTGTTGAACAATTCATTACAATATAAAGCATACCGTTTGCTCTATATTCATCGTAAGCCTGTACTGATTCCACCAGAGCTGAGTGGATTGAAAAAATTAGTAGAATTAAGGGCTCGGAGTTACAGTTAGAATATTTACAAACTTACAGCGATCATGGCTCTTCATTCCAGATTCATGTAGTTCTGATACTGATTCTCGATTTTTCTTGGGTGGTCGTGGATCAGGATTGGGAGCCACTTCTGAAACTATTATACGAAGGTTCAAGTATAAATGCCACAAGCAGTAGAAGTACTTTACTTTACCATAATTAAATAGGAAGCAGCTTATCGTGAATATTATTAAAGCCTTCATTTTAATTCCAGGTTAAAGTATACATGCTTAATTCCATATATGTTCAAAGTCACACACAAAGAAAAAATGTAATAAATTGTAAAAATTTAATGGGAAAAATACAATAGGCCGTAAAAGTTTACATAAATGTTTTCAATGTTATACAAAACTTGAACCTGCAACTACAAATATATGAATGCTACTTTGAGCGAGCTAATTGATTATCCCAATCGGTCCAAAATTCATGCTTGATTCTCTCACAGTAGGACTTCAGATTCGTCAAGTCTTCTGAAATTGTATGAAAATTCGTTAATTGTCAAGTCAGTTACGACTTATGGCTTTTTGGCTGGCAATTTCAATTTAGATTTTACCATTTATTAGATGATAATAAGGACAATCCTTTCCTGAACCCCATAAAGTTTGTGCTAAGAATCCAAATATTCCACAGTCATCCTCGCAAGGACTGTCCCCTAAAATGTATTTCTTTGATCCAAGAATTATAGAAACTGTACGTAGATCCTCTGTTACAAATTGTTGAATTTCTTCCGGACTATGACGACCCATTCCTTGGGCCCAAGCATAATGTTTCATTTTAGGACCAAAGTAATATTTCATGTAGAGACGTCCAATTGGGGAATCCATAACTTTGAATACTTGACCTATTGTTTTTGAGCCTTCATCAGATAGTCTCCATAATGTTGCTCCCCTGTTACGATGAAATCCTTTCTAGATTTAGATTCAACAGCGCGCTGGAAGTAAAGTAATAAATTTTTTACCAAAAAGTACGTTCCTCAAGCATAATCCTCACAGTTCGGCTAATAGCAAGCTCTTCGGGACTATATGAATTTGTACCAAGCTTTTTGTTAAACTTTTTACTCAAGTGTTCTATGATTAATTGAGAATCCCCAATATCTTTTCTATCGACTGTAATCCAAGGGGATTTACCTTTAGGACCAAAAGGTTTCTTGGTGTCAATTTTATGTGGAATTTCAGCCATGTGTAAATAGGTCCATACTTTCCTACATAAATATAATAAAAATTTGTTACATGTACTATTTCATTAAATTGTTAATTATAAATTTCAAAATGCAAATTACATGACAAATGGGGATGGACTTGGGATACATCTTCCACGAGGGACACAGTGCAGCGTTAGAACTGGTGTTTTTTCGGGTAAAGCGTTTTGAGTTGGAGACGCTTCCGTTTGAGTTTGGCTTGCTGGATTTGAAGCAGTACTGTATGAATTAGCTCTGTTAAATTAAAATTAGAAGTAAATTATTTACAATTTACGAATGCAATACACGATGACGATAGTCAAAATCTCAAAATATTGCTGATAAAAGCTGACCTAATCAGCGATTGATTCAAAGGTAAACTTAAAGGTACATAAGTCTTATTGTTCCAAACATTTTGGTTCCAATTCCATCGTATTTGTTGTATTAAGCTTCTGCTTTGCGGTCCGAAGAGGCCAAATACTGCTTTTCCTTCCTTTAGTTTGAGGGCAAAGCTAAGGTTTCTCATTTCTGTTAAATTTTAAGCAGGTTAATTTTAACGCTTTTTAGCTAAAACAATAATAGTATTTGCAGAACTGGACAGCTGGACATGAGTAATAATTCCAGGTATTTTGCCACTTGCAATTTACGAACAAAATAAGTATTTCGGATCGCATCGTTTAAAATCCAGTTTAAGAATTATGTTCCAGGCTATATTATATTAACACATTTTTAATCGCTTTCGCTTGATGTCGAATGATTAAATTTTTATACGAATTGCAAAGATAAACACTATTTTGTAAACTGAGCATTTTTATTTATCCAATTATTATTAAAACATCTTACTTTTAAAACTTTACGTTAAATACAACTAAAACGGATAGAAGTTTTTATTATAATACGAGAAGGTATAAAATTAATTAATTTGTTTCGAATCTGCCTAACTATTTTTTTTACTTTATCATTATACTTCTATTAGTAACATCTAATCAGAATCAAGAGAAACTAACTTTTTAAGCTTAGAATGCAAATTCATCAGATTCCTGTGACGTTGTTTCGGATTCAACCTGGTGTCGTTGTTCCAACTCTTTCCTAATTGTGTTGACCCGTGATGAAGTTGTAGTGGGTTTAGATTTGTTTGTTTGCTGGAATTGAAATCCATCATCCTCTGGAGGGCTTTCATTGGGTTGCGCTTCTACTTCTGGTCCGACTTCCGCAGCCCACCCTCCTGGTTTTGTTGTTGCCAAAAGTTCTTCTGTTCGACCATCATTTTTCACAACAACAATTCGACCTTCTAGTGGATGATAATAAACTGTTGAAAATGAGCGGATGACTTGCGAAATGTTTCCCGATCTACCCGAACTGGCAGTGTTATTGCTTTGATCGCCCTTATTTTCAATTTTTGGATGAACCTTTCGAAAGGGCTTGAAATTTTTCACACTAGGGTTTGATGAATGTAATGGTGTGCATTGTGGCCTTTTTGAAATGAGTAATGATTGGAATGAACAATTAAGCTTAACAGTTTCAGGATCCCGATTTTCCATTGGAGTAGGGAGAATGTTTTGATCTTCCTCTCGAGTAGTCTGAAAACCGGATACCGAATTCGGAGGAACGTTGAATTGAGATCCCACTTTTCGTTTTTTCTGAATGCCAGGAATTCCAGAAGAACTTGAACTATCATCTGATTGTTCGGATACAGAGGACCCAAGATCATTACGACCACGCTTTGAAGATGATGAGGGTATTCTTTGACTTCCTGGTCGCTGAAAAACGAATTCGTCCTGTGCATCATGAACTTCAGAGTCAGGTACTATACTCGTAGTTACACTGATCCCTGAACTCGAATCCGCCGATTCATAGCCTTCTAAGAGTAGTTGGGATTGTAATTGGTTTCCGTGCAACTGAGATTCATCTTCTGGTGTTGGGGGGATGACAGAAACAGTTTCGCTGTTCTCTGAGCGGTCTATTCGATCTTCTGGTAACGTCGCTGGGATTACAGATCGACTCCTACTTGATTCAACTTCATCCTCCTCATCACTGCTGCTCATCCCAAAAACCGCTGCAAGGCGTTTTGTACTATTTATTTTACTCTGGGTACATGGACGTTTTGGTAGATTTATTTTTTGTGTTTGTAATGTTTGGACATCATCATTATCTTCAGACTCCACTTGCTGAATTCTGAAATAAAAAAGTAAAGACAAACTCATTGGAAGCAGAACTCAAAATAATTTTGATTTATTATTTATTAACTTTTCTTGATGATTACCTTCTTTTAGTTCGGACACTTGTCCTGGGTTTATCTGCTTCCGGCTTAATAGGTATAGGGTTATGGTAGGCAGGAGCAGCGGTTTCAATCGTTTCATCAATCACGCTTCTCCCACCTTGTGATTGGGTATAGATTTCATGAGGATTAGGCCGACTTTGTTGATTTACGCGTCTTCTTAAAGAAGATTGACTATCATCATCCATAGACGACAATGGAGAGTCAGATTGGGTTTGAGACACAATAACCATCTGCTGTGTTAAAATGGCTGGGTTATTGATACAAGGGTTGCAATACTTGTCAATGTCCATATGAACCACGGAAAGTCCAATGTTACATTCTGGAATTGTACGTACTTTGGAAATTGACAAATAAATATCTGGAAAACGTCAAAATTTTAATATTACATTGGAAATGAAGGTTTTCAAATATTTCATTACCTAAAACCTTTTTTATTTGTCCACCTGCAATTTTCAATTGCTTTAAATTTCCAACAATCAATGTATTATCATCTTGAATTTCCTTAGACTTGATTTTGGTATTCGTCACCAAGTCTACTCGCCCACCACCCGATTCAATTGCAGCTTTGAATTTCGCTAATTTTGAACTACTTTCGAATAAGAACAATTTTCCAGCGAACAAATTCTTTCTGTCTTCTTGCACTTGAAACTTCGGTTCATCTCCTGTTAAACCTCGCTCAGTTACTGGAGGAAGGTAAGATTCAGGTTCGGGTTTAGATTTATTTGACCCTGTGGGTAGTGAGTAATAGTCAACTAAATCTGTAAAGTACTGCGGAGTAACGATTGGCTTTGCAGCTAGTAATGCAGCTACAACTTTAATAGTTAATGTAATATTTTCCATAACTAAGTAATCACATTCTGGGGTCCATTCTGAAACTAGACTCCCACTTAATTTCCATAAATCCACTTTGAGTGGTCCGGATTGACGAAGTGTTGATGTTGTTACAATCAATGGGGTATATTCAACTCTGTAAATTAAAATTAAAAGGATGCTGTTTGTATAATCTTTTGAATCATTTGCAAAAAATAAATTAGTTTTACTTACACATATTCATTCCATTGCAAACCAAATCGAACTCTTCCATCCACATCAATTGAACTAACATCCATTTTCTGTAACTTGGTTTTGGTGGTAATTCCTTCGTTTGTGTATGTCCCAAATTTCGATCCTACATCTGTCACAAGAAGGTTAGGTTTCAGGTCTGGATCGGACTATGAACAGGAATATCAAGAATTAATTTCAATATCATAAACAAAACCGTAGGCTCATACAATTCAATGCATTTCTTACCAAATTAGCCGAAGCGTAATTAACTTCAACCACTGCATGTTTCCGGCTAACAGAACTATCATCATCAAAGGAAAAATCACAGTGTTTCCGCCCAAATGTGTATTTATGACCAGCAACGAGATGAATGAGGTCAGGACCACAAGGCTGAGATGAGGATGCGGGCACAGATAATTCTGAAGCGGCTGAAGATGAAGTTGATGTAAATTCAGCACTTCTGGAAGGCTTACTTCCTTTTACTCCAACACGGCGAAGTGTGATCATAGTTATTATGTTGTATGCTCTTGTGAGTTCTGAAGATCAATTCAAATGGCAAATGCTATAAAATAATAAACTAATAAGAACTTCAGAAGAGTGGGAACTGTCACCAATTTTGTTGGGGACCGGAGCTAGGTATTAAATTAATATAATATGCCGTTCATTTAACTTACCGTGACCGTGCGTGGACCGTCTGTCGTCTGTCTTTGTCTACTTCCTGTCACCTGTCCGGCTTCGGTTTGCCTCTGTCCTTCTCTTGTCTGTGCAAATATGATTTTCAAACTCGAATACTTCCCGCAAAGCACTGGATTGACTAAAATGCGGACTCTGATGAAATACGATACGGCAGATTGGAGTACTTCAATTTCTTATCTTTCTTTTATCGTTTCATCAAGGCATAAATTGGTCAAATACAACCTTCATATCATCAACAATCTAAGTCGAAATGTTTTGATTAGGACTATATTCTATTAATACTAATACTAAATATACACAAATATAAAACTTTCGCATTTCGCAGACCGATTTTAATCCTACTCAATACTCAATATCCGCAGAGTCCTCACTTTAAACAAGCTCAAAAGTTTGCATTAGATTTCGAATTCGAACCTCCGTCCGACTCCAGGAAAATGAGCTGATAGAACAGAATAGAAGTAGATTTAGGAGAAAGATTATTTGCATTTGTCGGATTCGTGATACTGCTGTTCCATTCCATTCCACTCGCTTTCACTTGTATGTAAGTTGTACTCGTTCTTGTATCTATGTACGTATGAATATGATTAGATATTAGATTTTAGAGGACAAACAAGCATTTCTATTTTACACATTTTCAGTTCCTATCCGTGTCAGGAGAACGGACTCTGGACTTCGGATCTTTGGCCTATCATTCTCCAATCGTAACTCCACGTCCACTCCCTTAGTTCGGTACTTCGTCTGTTTGGACGTCTAATGAAATGGTAACAACCAAGGAATAATTGAACCTGAAATTGACTTGTATGTTGTATGTGTATATCCTTCATTTTTAGGATGATCAAAACCAAGGTTCAATGTCCACGACATCCATGTCACTTGCACTAAAGCCTTGTATGAACGGGAATGGCAATGGCACTGGTCCTAGTCCGCCCAGTAACACCCTGACAATCATTCACTACAATGATGTGTATGATGTTGTTGGACAAAATAAGGAACCCATCGGTGGAGCTACACGGTTTTGCACGGCTGTTAAAAGTTTTGCTAACCTTAATCCCGTCATACTTTTTTCTGGGGATTGTTTTTCTCCAAGTTTATGTAAGTAAACTGGACTATTGTCCTTAATATTCTACAAGAACTGATAATATCAATTTCAATATATTTAATTTGGTTTTCCAGTGAGTACAATAACGAAGGGAGAGCAAATGGTTCCTGTTCTCAATGCAGTCAATACTCACTGTGCTGTTTATGGAAATCATGAATTTGGTAAACCAATTACCCTTACCCATACAGCATTAGCATAAAAGAATGCATTTTCAATTATGTCTTCTTACATCCACAGATTTCGGCCTTGATACTCTTGCCTCACTCGTCAATAAAACAAACTTTCCTTGGCTTCTCTCAAATGTAATTGACATCGAGACCGATTTGCCTCTTGGTAATGCACAAGTTACACATATAATTGAAAACAGTGGACGGCAAATTGGTCTTATGGGATTGGTTGAATGTGAATGGCTTGAAACATTGTCCACAATTGATCCTGACGCAGTAGCTTTTACAGATTATGTACAAGTCGGTAATGAGTTAGCAGAAGAATTAAGACAAGAAGGCTGTGATCTTGTAATTGCACTAACACACATGAGATCACCCAACGACCTACGGTTAGCTGAAAATGCTAAGGGAATTGATATGATTCTTGGTGGGCATGATCATGTTTATGAACTCAAATATGTAAGGTTTAGGAAACACCGTTACCAGATTTTTGTCATTGTTCAATTCAAACCTCGTTCATCATCATTATTCTAGATACATGGTATCCCAGTTTTGAAATCAGGTACTGACTTTCGTGATTTTTCTATTATCACTGTGACTTGGACTGGTGACAAGGTAAAACCCATTCATTTTGGGATAGAACGTATCTCAGTTACATCCGATTACGCCGAAGATAAGGCTTTGAAAGAAGTGCTTGATGAATTTTCAAGTAAGTTTTACTACTAACCAGAACTGCTGAAACTGTTTCCTTTAAGTTAAACCAATTTATCAATTTACGATTTAAAGAATTAATGGACTCGAAAATGGATGAAGTTCTTGGTGAATTTCATTGTGATTTGGATGGAAGATTTAGCGCTGTACGTACTTCCGAAACTAACCTAGGAAATTTTATGACCGATATTATGGTTGCCTGTACGAATGCCGACTGTGCCATTCTTAATTCCGGTACACTAAGATCCGATCGTATTCATCAATCCGGACCGTTTACAAGGAAAGATTTGCTCACTGTTTTACCTATGATGGACTCACTAGTGGTGCTTAATGTTTTGGGTAAAAAAAATCTATTTCAAATGTCAAACTTGCTTATAAACATTTAAATTTTTTATAACAGGATCCCAGCTTGTTGAAGCTTTAGAAAACAGCGTATCACAATATCCGAAGTTAGAAGGAAGATTCCCACAAGTCTCTGGCCTTAAATTTGCGTTTAATCCAAAGTTACCCATTGGTTCAAGAGTTGATCCGAAATTTGTAATGGTTGGAGACGAATATTTGCAATTGCACCAACACTATAGACTTGTGACAAAAAAGTATATAGCAACTGGACATGACGGTACGTTTGATTGATATAGCGTATATAGTACATACATTACATATAAATATTTCCTTCTTTTAAATGCTAGGTTACACTATATTGGCTGGAACTGAAGTTTTGGTAAGTACTAAGTTCATCAAATCTTAATGCCGAATTTTGGTTTACTGATTTTCATTTGCTAGGCTGATGAAGATGCTTGCCTTGAATTAACCATTGCTGTACAAAATCATTTCCATGCAATTGATATGGTATCTGGACCTGGTCATGATGGACGACGGAATTCACGACATCATCAAAGCCTTGTTACACTCTCACGCCGGCATAGCCTCCTTAGATCAATGAGTAGCTGTCATGACCTTTCTTTATCTCCAATCCACGGCGGTTCTCATCATGGTACTGGTTTAGAACGTTCATTTTCGGTTTCTCCAAGGCCTTCTCTGTCAAGACAGGGAAATGTGGTTGAAACCATGGAACGGAATACCTGTAAATTACTTCCAAGAGTCGAAGGACGAATTACTATTATTACCGATAAAGAGGTAAGGATATAATAATATATGTTTGCTAAACTTCCTGTTTTTAAAACCTGTTTGTCTCTTCATTCAAATTATTTTGATATAGATTCTGAACTCATTAATCAACGAGCGAAAAGAATGGGAAAGATCACGCACAATTCAAGAAGAAGACGAACAACCATCTCCAACGAGCCCAACGGGTAAGAAGAGTTTGACAGACGAACCTGAAACTATTGTGCTCTATACCTCAGTTACGAATATTAATTAAAAGAAAACTAAACGGTCCTAGTCAACCTCACGGTCTTTGAATTAACAAGTTTTGATATAATATTAACTACTTACTTACTGCCTGTTTTACAGTATTTAATCTAATCTAATATCACAAATGTGTGCTTTTGGAAAAGAGTAAGGAGTTACGATATAACTTATGTAATACGTATCTAGTATTGTTTACTAATGAATAATGAGCTGTGATAGCTAATAATATTAATTGTCTTATGTTATTTTAACTTTACCGTGCACAATCTAATTTATTGAACTAAATGCACAAATATTTATTGACGTGATATCAATTTACTTACTTATGCGCACCGCTACGAGTTTTAATAATAATACTAATATTTTACGACTTGTTAACTGTTGAATTTAACTCAATAATCCCAATAAATATAAAGCAATAAAGACGAAATAATTACAAATTTCTTTACAGACAAAATAATAACACATCTTCGAGCTCTGCACACAGAAGCGATAAGACGTGGAAATTCGGATGAATTCGAAACTTCTGGAGATTCTGGAATTGCAACCGAAGATGAAGTTGAACCAAAGGCAGGCATAAGGTTCCAAGTTCAGGAACCAAGTTTAGAAGAACCTGAACTTTCGTTCTAATATATCTGATATAATCTCAAAGTACCTCAAACTGATGCTCTTAATTGCATATTTTACTAGTCAAATTATCAATCCTGTCTGGCCTTATCCTACACATATCTTTAGAGAAGATTGATTTTTGTTTTTGTATTCTAGAATTTTTAGGCTGTCCTGGTGATAGATATAGACTATAGGTAGTAGATTGACATAGTCTTGGTTTTTGAGCTTAGCGTTAAATTAGATTTATGGTTTTGATGAACTGCATTGCTCCAAAAAAAATTTTGATTGTTAAAGAAGTTAGTGTTTAGGTGTGATGCGCTAACAGTTTTAACCATGGAATAAATATAATTTTATTCCCAAAATGCCAACACTTTCAAACATTGTGTTAAACGTTTATGTTTATGAATTAATAAATTAAGAACTACGAAGATTTGAAATCCAATTAACAAAATAAAACAGAACGTTGCTCTAAAATTAATTCATGTTACTTTTTGGTAATGTAATTTATAAAACTTTCAGTGGAAAAATACACGCGTTCCTTACAAAATTAAACTTTAGAAAAAATCATCCATAAACCTCTCCATAAAATCAGTAGCATCCCCATCTAAATTCATTTTTTCTTTTCGGAGTCCAATTATATCCCGTCGCTCAGTTTTCTTCCAAAAGTAATAAAATTCAATAACTTCTTTGAGTGTTCGAGTAGGGATCTGAAATAATGAAGTGGTTTCAGAAGTATAAGACATTTGATAACCGTTTCGGCTTCACTTATTCGTATTACATACATAGTTTTGCTGGATTTTACTGAAATCTTTCCCAAGAGTTTTGGTTCCAGCTTCAAAATTTTGAGTCTCATGTTCGGACCACATTTTGCATGTTGTGAAGGTAGGAGAACAATAAGTCATCAGGTCATTGCTAAGCGTGTTTAACGCTTCTTCAACATTGTATCCACTTTTCAAGAGTGTGAACAAAGCCTTCAATTAGGAATTTTCAAAAACAGATATACTTTGGAACAGGATGTACTTTAAAAAATATAAAGTTTATGTACACTAAACCTTATGTGTGTACCTGTTCATCATCTCTATCAATCCTCTGCAACCCTTTATTATCCCCCGTTGAAATATTTGTAAATGAAGCCAAATACTGCTTAACATGGTTTTCTGAAAGTACGGAAGGGTTCCAGAGTAGTTTCTCTCGCCTCTCCTGGTCCTCTCCAGGAGGTTCGTTGACCAAAGAATCATTGGACAAAGAGATAAGGTCTGGAATTGATGCTTGATAACTTTCTCCAAGTTGAATTTTACTCTGCAACAGTAAATAAAGAAAATACGAAATTGAATTCCTAATAATATTATTCCTTACGAACCTTTTTGAAGCGAAACTCGGATAATTGAGCGTGTGCTACTTCTAATCCAGCTAAGTATGAGCAAAAACAAAGCATTTGCATCACATGAAGTTTCATGATTACACCGTCCATAGTTTTGCAACTTACATCGTAATTGCATAGCATGCCCACGAATAGAGAAGGAATAAGATAAAGATTGCTGAGGGGATCCTATAGCCAGACGTGGTGGTTCTGATTCTGAAACCGAATCCACTTCCGGATCCACTGTGGTAGTAGTACTCCTGGAAGCGGAACTATCAACGACAACAATTGGTTCATGTACTGGTACAGGTTTCGAAGACTCGGAGGCAACAACATCGGGAATTGGATTACTCATAGCCATAGGCATTGTCATCCTCATATTCATACTCCGATTAACTGCAAGATTAAGAGCAGCAATTAATTCTTGGTCTTCTACATTTGCATTTGTAAAGGCAGAGTCTGGAGTTTGATCCATCATCATGTTCATGACTCTAAGTCAAATGTCAAGGTTCATTCAGTATGTATGTAAATGTACTTATGCTCATCAATTGTCTATTGTTTGGGGAAATACAATACGTTACGAATACCAATTAAATTGGGTTTTTAGAACTAAAAAGATGACAACAATCAAATCAAGGACAATGCGGAGTATTTGGTGCCGGAGCGGAGATAATTAATTAAAATCCTGATAGACTTAAGCCTAGAAGGATAACCAAGTCTAAAATCCAATCTCGCAGATTCCGATTTCCTATCCAAACTGCAATTTCCGATTTGCAATGCAATCCGAAGATCTTGAGTTTTTGAGACCAAATTTTTTCCAAGGTCTTTCGCGCGATTCTGATTCAATAGATACTTTTAAATGTAACACATATTTGGCCGCCAATTTCTCATTCAGCTGAAATGAACAATTTCCAATTTCAATCCAATTGCGAACATTGCAATTTGCAATTGCTAACTTTTACCGGTTGCCTTTTTAATTTAATTAGTGGTATTGGAGCTGGACACTTTAGATATTAATTTTATGTTTTTTAGTTTATAATTTTGTACGTATACGTATACTGTATGATGGATCCCAATTGGTCACCAATACAATTCTGCGACCCGGATTTAAGAGTCCTTAAGCCTAGTGGAGATGTCGGGTTTGATAGTATTCCACACCAATTATCAAATCGTGCTGCGGCCAAAGGATTTTTGTTTAATGTACTTTGTGTTGGTAAGATAAGCTTAAGACCCTTGGCTTGATATGACATGATATGTGGAAGATATATATATACCATGTTGTCTTGTGTCTACCTTCGCTGTGGCGTGTCCGTGTGGCCGTGGCCCTTAACATTACTTTAACTTCTACATCTTTCTCTAGGTGAAACAGGAATTGGGAAAAAGACTTTAATGAACTCCTTGTTTAATACAACTTTGGACACTAGTTGCAGTCCAAGTCCCCACAGCTTACCTTCTGTACAACTGAAATCTAACGTCTATGAATTGGAAGAAAGCAATATTAATCTTAAGGTATGCTGTCAATCAAACTATCAACCTACTGATTTAAGTAGTTGTGCGTACTTTATATAGTTAAATATTGTGACAACTCTTGGTTTCGGAGATCAAATCAATCAAGTTGATGAAGAAAATGAAATTATATCCTACATTGATGCCCAGTTTAACTCATACTTGGAAGAAGAGCTTAAGCTTAATCGTTGTCTTGATTTATATCAAGACACTAGGATCCATGTTTGCTTATATTTCATTTCACCCAATGGGTAAGTCATAGTTAAGTTACCCAGGGTTTGTATGTGGTAATTGTAGTAGAGAATTATGTAAAGGTTGAATATTCATGCGATTTATTTGCATTCATTCGAAATTGCAGGTTAAAGCCTCTTGATTTAGTTTGTATGAAGAAATTAGACTCCAAAGTTAATATTATTCCTCTTATAGCAAAAGCAGATTCAATGACCAAATCCGAATTAAAAATGCTCAAGGTGAGTTTGGATGCACATAAAGCAACTGCTACAACAAGTATGGCTAAGTTTTTATGACTCTTATTTGTTTTATTTGCAATCAAGCAATCCATCATAGAAGAACTTAATTTAAATTGTATCAAAATCTACCAATTCCCAATTGATGACGAAAGTTTTGTCGTAACAAATTCGAAAATGAATGCCCTTCTGCCTTTTGCAGTTGTAGGGAGTAATGAACTGTTTAAGGTAGGAAAGAAACAAGTTCGAGGTAGACAATTCCCGTGGGGTATTGTTGAAATTGAAAATAAAGAGCATTGTGATTTTGTCGCATTACGTGAAACGCTCATTGCTACAAATATGGAAGATCTCAAAGAGCAAACACATTGGAAGCATTATGAAATGTACCGCAAAGCAAAATTAGTAGAAGTAAGTTTTAGAATATTCATATATTCGTTTGATTTGAGTAAAAATTTTGCTTGTTTCAAATTTAAGATGGGTTATACTGATGGTGAATATGAAACACATGATTCCAAGATTAGAAATCTTCGACAGGAATTGATGAAGGAGGAACAACAGTTAAAACAAAAGTTTTTACGTTTACATCAGCAAAAAGAACTAGAATGGGCAGAGAAAGAACGACAGGTAGAATACTCGGTCGCCAATGATTCCAATGGTTGTCTTTGCGCCTTTATTTTATTATTTTTAATTTTATCTTACAGGTAAAAGCTCACAGTGAAGAACAAGATGATAATAATGATCATGAAATGCAGATTATAGAAGCAGAACAGGTTAAACTGGCCAACAAAATAGGTGAATTTCAGCAACTGAAAAAGAACTTTATGTCCAGTGTTTCATCCAACGCTGCTTCAAATTCGACGTCTAGTTTGCGTTCTTACCTTGGAACCTTGGGGAGGAAGAAGGATAAATGAACATTAACAAATGCTAATCTTAACTTTCTTCGCTGGCTAATAATTATTAAAACACACAAACAAAGGTAACTTAACCTTTATAAAAGTTTATTTGTTCTTACATTTCTCTCCAAATAACAATACAGTAAGTTACAATAAGAATTGAATTAGTACTATGAGTATTATGTGAAAATACAGGATGATGCTTCGTTTTTTCTTATATTATTAGGATCTGAATTATTGAACTTGAATTTAATACTAGATAGCATTAATTATTACGGCATAAAGGAGTTCGAAACTGGTGATTGAATTTCAAGTACAAACACACATTTTGACATATCGGTTTTCTATAGATCTTCTGCCTTGTGAAACTTAGATTTGAAATAATTAAGCATTGGATTGTTGTTGTAACTAAATTCATAATAGCAGAATACAACTGCTCGCTATTATCTTTTAAATCTTAACCTAGTACATAATTAATTAGCTGTTTATCAACAATGCATTGTATTTTGTATTGTATAACGCTTTTCAATTCGTGAACAAGGATTGATAAATTGTTTCAATTATTGTTTATAAACATGATTATATTAGTACTCTTTTCTTACTGCAAACAATACGCTTTTAATACTATTTACTTGTGTACTAAAAATTTAGTCCATTTACAACAGTATTAAATTATGAGGAAGCTTAATTTAAAGAAACGAAACCTATCAGTATTTTATTCAGTTATTCTCCAGTTCCTTTGCATTTGGATTATATTTGGAGATGCAGGTTTTTAGTACAAATTGAAATGCTTATAATGTTTATAATTTTTACCCAAATTTTTACTCAGTTTCAGTTCAGGATAGTGTTAGAGAAATTGCTAATTCCATTTCGGAAGTGAATGGTAAAGCAGCATTTACTTAATTTCTGTATTTGTTTATAATTTTCAAAACCTCTGGTAACTTCCTGCTCTATTTTTAATTGTAATTATAAGTACAATCGAATGAAGTAATACCGTCGCTTCCTGGAAAAATTAAAATTCGGAAGAGAAGAATAGTTGTAAAACCTATTGAACGTAAGGAATTTTGGTTATAAAATGAGTTCATTTCTTAGGATAATTTTTTTTCTTCTAAATTTAATTCTTTATTTGCCTATTAGTTCAACCGGCCAAACCGAGTAAAAAGGTAAAAAGAAGAGCACGAAAAAAGAAAAATTCTGTCGCTCCAGCTCCAGCCGCAATTCTTACCACTACAGTTCCACCAACCCCTGCTGCGCTACCAAAAGGAAAAGCGGTACAAGCTCCAGTAGCCCCACCAGCAACTATCAGCACGACTGCAGTAGCTTCAGTTCCAAAGAAAAAGCTCGCTAAATCCGTGCCGGCACCTGTGCCCCATCCACCTCCTCCGCCGCCTGTGGTCCATCCACCTCCTCCACCATCCGTGGCCCATCCACCTCCTCCAACACCCGTGGCCCATCCACCTCCTCCACCACCTGTGGCCCATCCATCTCCTCCAGCCCCTTTGGCCCATCCACCTCCTCCACCACCACCTAAAGCCAAAGGTAGAGCATTAGCGAGTAAAACACCTACTGGAAGAGGGGTACTTAATTTACGTGATAAAATTCTCTAAAATTTTGATCAAACATATTGTTTAAGGCGTTTTAATTTTAACTTTTTCTAGGTGGCTCGAGGGAAACCCACTTCCGCCTTTTATGATTCACTTAAGAGCGGGCCAAGGACCGTGTACAAGGGAATAATTAGGTATTGTATTTTCAATATAGATTTATTCTTAAATGGACTTTGAAATTTTATTTTATCCAGAGGGAAAAAGGGAATTGTATACAAGACGGTTATTTATTCTAAAATTAAGCCTAAAAAGCCGCATGCACCTGTAGCAAATCCAGCTCCTGTTCCAGCTCCGTCTCCTGCTCCTGTTCCAGCTCAGTCTCCTGCTCCTGTTCCAGCTCCGTCTCCTGCTCCTGTTCCAGCTCCGTCTCCTGCTCCTGTTCCAGCTCCGTCTCCTGCTCCTGTTCCAGCTCAGTCTCCTACTCCTGTTCCAGCTCCGTCTCTTGCTCCTGCTCCTGTTCCAGCTCCGTCTCCTGCTCCTGTTCCAGCTCCGTCTCCTGCTCCTGTTCCAGCTCCGTCTCCTGCTCCTGCTCCTGTTCCAGCTCCGTCTCCTGCTCCTGTTCCAGCTCCGTCTCCTGTTCCAACTCCAGCACCATAATCAAAATATCATTAACTTATCTAGATAAAATATCTCAAATTAGTCTATAAATAAAAACTGCCTCATTTTGATAATAAATGAAAAATAGTTTCCAAAATTTTCGAAGTTTTTGAAAGTTCAGAAAAGACAAGTAGGTACATATGTACATTTACAATCTGGATTGAATTATGAATATTTGTTGGTTGGATTTATGGATTTGTCATTCGTAGATTTGGAATTGATAACATAACGCTCATTATAACCGTGTATTTCCGAGTAACGGTGTAACCGTAACCAAACCATGGAACGGTAACGAAACGTTTTATTATTGCGTGTGTTCTGTTCTGTTTGGAGAAAGCAAACAAGCCATCCATAACTTGGCGTTGGGGCGGGTACATTCATTTCATAACTCAAACTCATAATCTCAAAATGCGATGTAAAGAAAGAAGTGGGAAGAGGGAAGAGAAAACAAACTCAAAATTCATAAGAGTTCCAAAATATTGAAGAAATTCAAAATCAAAACTAGCTGAGTCAGTCAGAATCAGAAATTCAGAGTAAAACGAAACTCTTTTATTAATACTCCAGAAAGTCAATTTATGACAGGTTTATCGTGATCCTGGTCCTTGAATTACTGCTGGACGGACAGTGGACATTTGGTCTTGGTGGACTGGACGTGGACAGTTGGTTGTTGGACACTGAATTAGAACATTGCACCACCAAACAACAACGAAACGACGCAACTATAAGAAATCTCCAGCTATTTGGCTATTAATTAACGATTGCCATCATATTCCTCCCCAGTCTCCTTATCAGCTGTTGTACTTGTAGTGTAAATTAATTACTTACTAAAGTAAAAATGCTCAATTTAAGTAAGAAACTTCGTACTGAGTCCCAGTCTCAAACCACAGCAAACAATAATAATAATTTAGGTACTCAAAAAATCTCAATTCGGGATCGATTATTAGTCAAAGAGGTAAGTAGTAAGCTTAAGCTAATGCTCTACGAAGTAGTATGAGTTTTAATTAATTTGTATTCTGTACTTCTTATGGCTTTCCAGGTCCAAGAACTTGACGCAACCCTCCCACCAACTTGTAAGGTTAATTTTCCAGATCCCAATCTTTTCCATGAATTTACACTTACAGTTAGTCCAGAGGATGGATATTGGAGAAATGGAACTTTTGAGTTTAGTATTTTTGTTACAGAGGATTATAATTTTGCTGTAAGTTTCCCGAATAATTTAATTCATTGTCATTAGTGGACTAATTGTATGCGATTTTCTTCCTAAAGCCCCCAATTGTTAAATGTAAAACCAAATTATGGCATCCGAATATTAATGAAGATGGAGGGGTTTGCCTCTCCTTACTCCGACAGTCTAGCATTGACGAATTAGGATGGGCTCCAACCAGACGCTTGAAAGATGTCATTTGGGGATTGGATTCATTGTTCACCGTAAGTCAATCAGAAAATAAACGTAGAATTTGTATTTTGAACTAATTTTCTTTGGTATACACAGGACCTCTTAAATTTTGAAGATCCTCTCAATATTGAAGCTGCAGAAGAATACCAAAAAGACCCTAAACAGTTCGAGGCTAAAGTTAAGGAATACATTCGAAAGCATTGCCCAGCATCCTCTGGAGATAAAGATAAGAAAAAAGGAAAAGAAACACGAAGTGGTAACAGCAGAGTTCGCGATTGAACTCTGATTCGGCGAAAACAGCGCAATAATTTATAATGGTGTAACCTTTCTCTACGTATCCATCATCACCTTGTATCTTTAAAAAATAATTTTCAAATTTTACTATTTACTTACGCCTTCTTTAATTTAAGTGTAATCTCGTATATACTACTTAATAATAAATCCACTTTGGAGTGTTTTGGATACTTTAAAAATCTAGAGAATCTACTATTTGGAAATTATATGATTTCCTTTAACTTTAGAAGTGCAACAGTTTGAAGTTGTATGTAATCGTTCACGCTTATTTGTCTGGAACAAAGTTTTTTCAATCAACTATGCAATACTTTTTCGGACGATTTGATTTTCACTGGCTTCTCTTCCCAGTACGATTTTGATTCACAGAAAATTTGAATTATTTCCGTAGAATATTAAATCCAGAAAATGTATATTCATTGATCGGCTTCTCATTGCGAAATTCTACACGTTCAATTTTGGACTTCGGACTACCAGTTTTCGAAAGCCACTCTTTCCTGCAGGAAAAAAAAAACTTCAATAGTCATATCAAATTTTAACTCCAAAAGGTTAACTGATTAGAGTCTAACATCGTATTAATTTTATCATTTGGCCCTTCAAGTGCTCCAACGACAGTTCCTCTTTTTGTATTTTCACACCAACCCCGGAGACCAAGTGATTTTCCTGTATTTTGAGTGTACTGTGGAAGAATTACATGGTTTAGAATATATGTACACTGAAATAGACTGAAAAACCATACCTTTCGAAAGAATACTCCTTGCACCTTGCCAAAAACTTCGAATTCCAAGGAGATCAATCTTGCACCTGCCATTGAATTCGCTGAATCTGATTGAGGATTATGCTGATTGATAATAGTTGGAGAAGATTTACATTCCATATTGTGAGATTGATCTACAGACACAATTTGATCTTTTGCAATGCATTGTGATTGTGGTAATTTTTCTTTATTGAAATATTTAGTACCGGAAGAAGAGCTTCTAAAAACAAAATTCAACGATTGATTTTCATTTCAACTTTCAAGTTGAATTAAATCAAGAAATTCAATTCTATTAAGTAAGAAAATAAAAACTTACTTAATAGAATTTGTGCATGCTGGAAAAAGTAAAAATGCAAAGGCTATTGTTCCAAACAAATGGAAAACAGATTGACGAAAATGACAAGAGGAAATATTAATGTTGTGCATTATTGATGTGTTAGCTAAATTAAGTTATTATAGCACAAGAGCAAGGTAACTGCCAACTGTTGCATTGGGTATTTTAGATTTTCTGTTTAATTAATTAATTAATCATGCATTGATAAAGTGTTGTATGTAACTGAAATTAATTCCATTTGCACTGCAAGTGCAACATCTAATGTAAATTTGAAAGCTAATTAACTTATCCTCTGGCTGTGTGCATATTCTTAAGGAAAAAGACGCCTGTAAGTGCAAATGCAATGGAATAATGGATTGAGTATGAGTTTGAGGCTCCAGGAACCAGGCAAAAGATTTAACATTTGATTTTAGAAAAAATTCATGCAATTGCAAGTTTTCCCAGTTCCAGTTGGATTGAAATTAAGCCCTTTATGCTTGGATTTTGATCAGGGACAAACGGACAAGGTCAAGGTAAGTGATGCTCAAAAGTGACATATGACAAGGGGACCGATACCGAAAGTACTTTGTTATGTTACGTTTCAACTTAAAGTGCTTTAATTTTTGCGATAGTAGTGATTTCTATGGATTTACACGTTGAAGTAACAGAAACACTTGATTTCAATGTACAATTGAATTGATATGATAGATGATAATGATATACCTTTTAATGGATTGTTTAGATAAAAATATGTCTTTGCTTGATTGATTTTTAGCGTTTAACCCATCCACTTTAGCCTTAGCCTGCTCTCCTCAGCTGCTCTTCCTCTATACCTCAGCTTCAATACGAACCGGAGCCGTACCCGGCTTTAGCATTTGGCTTCAATTTGAAAGATTGCAATTGCTCTGTCTGTATTTTTCGATTAACCGACTCCTCAGCTCCAAAGGTGTATTATAAGGACATCAATTATCCACATACAAGTAAATATGGTCGTCCCAACTGCAACTCCAGCATCTACCACCACATCTTCCCCAAATATCCCACCGACCTATCGTCTACCCAAAACTGCTAAACCAACGCATTATGAATTATACTTAGAACTTGATTTCACAACTGGTGAAACATTTAGTGGAATTACAACAATACATCTTGAGGTAAATCAAGCATGTTAAGATATGTTCGGTATAAGCGTATTTCTAACTCTTATTGTCACCATTTTTTGTAGGTTCTTGAACCAACTTCGCAAATAGTTCTAAATGGTTCCAAATTGGATATACTCGAAGCAACAATTGAGTTGGGCTCTACCAAAGACACTGCTTCCTCAACTAATCTTGATCAAGATTCACAAATTCTTACAATCAATTTTTCTCAAACATTAGC